>JAZHYW010055907.1:0-47079 GCA_037355805.1 Ixodes ricinus | reverse complement strand
TTGAATTTAGTCTCTGCATACCTTGTTTCATCTTGAGATGGACGGCTTCGGACGCTACGAGTCAGCCAATCCAGCACCGTGAGCTTAGTAAAACCAGTGCTTTTTGAGGCATTTAGCTTTTTTTCGTTGTCTATGCATTTGATAATTTCAGCTTAAGTTGTGCAGACTTGGAAGTAATCCGTTACAAGTAACGGGTTTACTCGTCATCAATTACTTTTCTTGTACTATAGTAATTAATTCGTTACTTTTTGAAAATGTAATTTGTAAGGTAATTTAATTACTTTTTTCAGTAACGAATTACTGAAATTAGTCGTTACAATTCTTCCGTCCCGTCAAAGGGACGGAAGAATTGTAACAGTAATTCATTACATTTTAGGCCAAGTAATTGTAACTGTAAATAATTACTTTTTGAAGTAACGGGCAGAAGTCTGGCTTTATGCTGCTTGTGCAGGCAAGCACAATGTAGCTGCAGTCAAGTGTCAATTTTTACGTTAAGGAATTCGAGGAATGGAATGGAACCATTCAGAAATTCCAGGAGTGGGAATGGGCCCAGTGAGTTGAATGGGCCCTGGAGTTGAAAGGAATTGAATTAACGAAAACTCTAATTCCCGGAATGGAATTGGAATGGAATGGGAATGCCCATTCCGCAAAACTGGTTGGTATAGCCGGAAATGTGAGGCCGATAAAACTCAAGAACATGTCAGGACATGGGCACAGAGGTTACGTTCTACCCTATACCTGGACTACAGGTCATTATTGAAAAGTTTGATTCAAAAGAAATGGCATGAGGATGGGGACACTGAGGTTCATAATAAACTCCATTGCGTGAGTCCTGTTCTTTCTGAATGGGCCAGTTACCGACATGAAGAGCGTTTTTATGAAGTTTTACTTTGTCGCCTGAGAATTGGCCACACTCACCTTACACATGACTTTCTTCTGTGAGGAGAGGATGCTCCAATGTGTGAATAATGTGGTGAAACACTTTCTGTCTTCCGCATTCTTATTCAATGTCCGAAATATCATCAGGAGCGATCGCACCAATTTCTCACGGTTTTTTAGGACCGTGAGGATTTCCACCCTGCCCTTTGGCTGGGAGAGGAGCCTCTTGTTCCTCTTACCCAAGTTTTTAAATTCCTTAACAGCATTGGCCTATCACAGCGCATTTAAGTAAGTGGATGTTATTTGTATTGTCTGCATTTCATGGAACATTGTCTGCATTTCATGCCCTCTGTAATAAATATCACCGCTGTTTGTTTCTACCATAGTTTAGGTGCACTTAGGCCTCAGCTGCCGCTGCGCCAGTAAAACCCAAAATCAAATCAATTCTTACGTCGGCGATCGAGTGGGTTGTTGCATTTTTGTTGGCGACGTTGTTCACACAGGCTATGTAAGCGCTTGTCGCGTCTTCATTGGCGATGCGGTCTACATCGATGATTGAGTTACTTCTCGCCAGGGTGTCGAACTGAAATGTTTTTCGTTCCGGTTTTCGTTCCGGTTCAGGAAAAACGATTCAACTCCGGTTCAACTCTGAAGTGAAAACTAAAGGTTCAAACCGGTTCGAACTGATTCGTACTCATATGCTATCAAAACAATTGAAGGCAGGAAACGATAAACTATGCATATTTTATAAACGTTGTCCACATAAAAGCAAAAGCTCACATTACTGTGTGGAACGAACGAGCTAGTGCTGGGGCACCTCGGGACGTGGGTGAAAGCACAGTTCAATGTCAGGCAGCTGACCGAAGAAGCTGGAAGTCGTCAAGCATATCCGGGGAAAGACGGCACCTCTGAGACAATAATATGAACTTCAGTGCATAAAGGGCTCGCTTCACGTTCACCTAGGTCGCAGGCACTCCTAGGGCTAGTTGCGCTACTGCGTGGAGTTCTGAATGGCGTTCCCTTCTCTCCGCCTAAAACTGCAACACGTTAGCGTCCCTTGAAAGCCGCGGCTTCTTGTCTAGCATTTCCAGGAGGCAGGCTATATCAAGTGGGCTACTGGTGCCTCAAACGTGCACGCCAGCCTCAACCTCTCTTTCCTTGAGGAGCGCTTCCAGGGCGTCTTCCGTATCATCTAGGGCCGCCGCTGGTTCAGAATAAAGGGTAGAATCTTACTCGCATTGGATAGCTGTGATTCGCCACCAAGTCTTGGTCAAATGCAACGTGGCCCGGTACCTTTGCTTAGGGATGAGAAGGCGGTAGTGGGGATCCACGTACACTGCTGCACAAAAGACATTCGTGTCAAGAAGTTGTCGCTCCTTCCTTCTCATTGACTGGATCATGGCCTTTGCTAATGGCGTCGATATCTTGGAAGTGTCCATAGAACATCTCAGCCATGCTTCGTAGAAATCTCCTACAGTGAGCTGTTTCTTCTGCAATGTCTTCGTCGCCACTTCTGACGGGCGAAGCGATACTGTGAGCATTTCGACCTCCGCCCATACACCTCCAGTCAACTTGGAGCTTTCGTATTTTTAGAGGAACCCTCCAGCGAAGCCTCTTAGTTCAAGTAGCCTGGTGAGCTTATGCTGCGTGAGCATCCACCGCATTGGACAATCAAGCACTGGTTTTATCAACCGTAGCTTCAACCCGAACCAGCCGAATCGCCGAGCCGAGGGCCTCGCAGAAAAGCAAGTGAGCAAGAACACTGGCACAGAGTTTCACGCTAAGGTGGACTGCAGCGCACGCTTGCAGCTCGCCAAGCATATCCAGTGCTAAGGAGCCTATATTCCCGGTTGAGCAGCGACGCGCCGAACGTTAAAACTCTTTGTACGATCAGAGCACTGAGCTTTGAGGATGGCTCGTAGGATTGGCCGCGGTCCATCTTAGGTTGAATCTGATCATAAACAACGAGAGACGTCGTGTCTCTGATCGCGCCTGAGAGTCTTGACAGAGTGGCGGCAACTCGCGACGCGCGTTGGCCGCCCGCCGTTGGCTTAAAAAAAACCCAAAACACACAGACGAGAACGCACTCGGAGGGTAGAAAAGAAGCAATGCTCAGAAGAGCTGTGCTTCTTGAAGTATGTGTTTCTGAGGAGAAAACGTTTTATTCCTTGCTGTTTCTGCATCCGGAGATCGAAGCTGTTTCGCTGTCTCCTGTATCTGTACCTGTTAATTGAGTTCCGGCTTCCTTTCCCGGTGCTAGACTTTAATTTCAGTCCGAATATTAAATTCGCTGAGTTATTTTAAAAGCAGATTAGATGCGCCACAGTATCGCAACTAGTGAAGGTTCTAAAATATCCATAGGCCTTTGTATCGCTTTATTATCCGATCAGTTCTACAATGAAATCAAGGCGTTGAAAGTAAATTGCACAAAACTCCACAAAATTAAGGACAAAACACAGCAAACAAATCTCGGACTGAACGGCAAAACAAAAAGGACAAACAGAGGGATAGACAACACTAGGCGTGTTGTCTGTACCTCTTGGTCCTTTTTCGAGGTTCAGTTTGAAATGAAAAACCAACTAGCCCAACTCAACGTTTTCCCATCAAACAGGCTCATTAGTTGGTGACATTTGCTGACGTACGAATTGGGTATGATCTAGTGATACATTTTTGGATGAACCATTTCCGGTCCCCAAGAAAGGTTGGGACCAGATTTGTGCTCGTTACTTGAAAAGATGTGAATGAATTACAGTTGCAAATTACTTTCGTTGAAAAGCAACGGATTACTTTACTCGTTATGTTACAAATTACTTTCACGTTACTTTTTACGCAAACCTATTAAAAAACATTAGAAAAAGTTTTGATATTTTTCAAAAATGTTCTGCAACACTATTTTTCATATCTTATACGCCCGTATTATGGTAGTCCTTGTAAAAACAAAATATTGTATTTAAGAGAGAGAGTGTAGGTCCACACCGTTCACTAGTAAGCTGACAAAGTATCGAAAGCTGCAACCACACCCGCCATTCCGTTAGCTTACGGCCTCCGGAAATGACCACTGAAATTCTAACTGACGAAGCTAGTGGTGCGCATGCTCAGTAGCAGCGTCTAATTCCGTAACAAGATTCGGAGCTAAAGAGGCGATCTACGAAAGCTCCCTTTTCACTCCGGTGTTTCGCCTGTTATTTACAAGAAAAGAAAAACTCAGTCGAATGTTACAATGTATAGCCCAATGCAGAATACAGGTGTCTCAGCTTACCTTGATGTGTTTCCGTGGATTAGAGTTTGTTGTTCTTGATGAAGACAATGTGTGTTTTTTCGGCAGCGAAATCTGCACTGAATCTCTAAGTTTCTGTTCTCTTTATTGCCATAAATTTTGAACATCTCACTAAGAGACGGCCATGAAGCCAACGGACACTCTATGACAAAAAACTCGACCAGTAAGAGAAAAAGTGGCTGTTAGGGTCATCTATCGTTCATTGGTTCTCACTTTCATACAATTATTCGTAGAGGCCAGGTTAGGGAGGGCATAGAGAGCGATAGAAGTGGTGGCCATCGGTCTCACAAAACAATAGAAGATCACACCAGTTTTAAGCGTTCTCTCCCTCTCTCTAACAGCACTCCTTAAATGGCAAACCGCCCCCCCTCCTTCCCCAACTGTAAAGTGAGGAGTGAACTTTACTACCATGCCCAGACAAGTTAACCACCAGCAGTATCGTCCATACCCTCGAAGACAAGGACGTTAGAAGTACTAGGAGGGGGCACGTTACGGTATTGGTGAAGCATTGTCATAAAAAGTTTGATCGATATTGTGCCCAGCGTAACCGCAGATCTCTTTGGCGATTGGTGCGCGTGACATGTCACGTGCGAGATGGATGGTTGATTGTAGAACGATCCTTGCAGGCTTGCGCGCGCTCCGTGCGGTAGGTTTTATCAGATCGAAGGCTAGACGAGAGGCTAGCTACGGTCACGTGATGTGGTCACGTTGGCCTGACAAGTGAGGAGGGTAAGGAGAAAAATGAGAAAGAGGCAAGGCGTCAAGTTTGCAAGGTTTGTGGAGGCTACGCGGCTGACGTCATGCCCTCTCCTACCCTTCTATCCTCCTTGCTCAAAGACGATGCTGTCAGCTTCGCGCCGGGCGCTTTTCAGTCTTCCCTCAAGAGCGTGCTAGAATACAGTATAGTTTATCAAAGACAAGAAGAATTCGACCCCCTCGCGCGAGGCTACATCACCTGTTACGCGAGTTGTGAACCCGTGAATCGAGGGTGTACCGACCCGCATTTAATGTCTATGCAGGTGGCGGGAGATATAGAAGAAGTTGAAAATGATGAAACGGTGTACAAACAAATATACACGAAGAGCTCTCTCCTCCACGGGAGAAGAAGAAAACATGATATAAGGTGACAGAGAGCCTACTATGCGTTTTCTTACTTGATCTTTGTCTTTCGTATATATGCACATGCCTTTCCTGTTTTTCTAGTGGCTCGAGGGACCGGTCTCACAAGAAATCGTGTTTTCTTTTCAACTACTCTCACCCGCTTGATGTTTTCTATTTTGTTGAACTTGATCTCTTTATGCTGCTAAATGTTCTGCTCGTATTGCTCCAGTTACTGTATTATGCTCATGATTTTTAATAAGTAACGAGTAATTAGAGTAATCCGTTTCCAATATTTTGTAACGAAATATCATTCCAAATTACTTCCGGAAAAAAGTAACGTGGCATATTACAAAATTATCTCAAAAAGTAACGGATTGCAAGTAATCCGTCACATATAACGAATTACTTCCCAAGTCTGGTTGCGACGAATGTGGGCATTTGTTAAAGTACGTAAGACCAGAAATTACGGAGAATTTAGAGTTAATGTGCTCATTTCGTTTGAGTTCTCGAGACAAACTTTATAAATTATGGAGACGACCGTTATGCAAACACCTGATAATGGAACGTTACAGAGCTTTCCGCCACCTACTTTTTCTCGCTTTTTGACTTTCCATGATGAACGAAAGACCTCAAAAATAATATATCAGTTTTGCCAAGGAACGAAAAAATAATTATTTCGTTCCGGATCAACTCCGGTTCGCGCGAAAATAACGGTTGTTTCCGGTTTCCGGTTTACTGTTCGGGTTCGGTTCAATACCCTGCTTCTCACGCCGTCACTGCCGACTTTGTCTACTATAGCGTCCCTTATCGCAACTTTGGCAGCAGCAGTAGAGAATGTTTGCTTCGGCGGCAGCGGCAGTCTTCGACACGACATTCTCTCTCCTTAGGTCTTTTGGCAACGTTGAAAGCAAATACTGTTAAATTCATTTTCGCAGCCTTGATATTTTGCAAATTTCACAAAGTGTGGGTTTCGGGAATATTTGGCGGGCACAATATTTCGCGATTTGCACTGGTGTTTGTATTTTTTACCATAGAGTAATTTATTTGCGTAATCTATTTTTCGCTATATTTCTTAAGTCGCGAAATTTGCGATAAATAGGTCTTCGCGAAGATTAAGTTCTTCACAATGTACTATGAAAAAATTGTATCAAAAAACGGGGGCTACAAGCAGAGTTCGAGTGGTAGCCAGCCTGACTGAGCTGCCTCAGCTTATAACCTTGCATATATTGTGTTATTAAGTTTCTCTCCTGATATTTTATAACAATTTCTCGATTGCTGCGCACAACGGATCACTCGTGAAAGAAAGAAATGAGACACCTGGAAGAAGACAGTACCCGACATTCAGAATCGCTTGTGCGCCATGCCCGAATGAAGTATCCTCAGGGAGAGCTATGTGTGTGTGTTTGTAGCTATGATAGTTGTTTTTACTACACGAGCTGTCACAATAAATCCTCGTGCTCGCTGGCATATTCTGAATTAATTCATTTTGAGCATAGGGAGCTCGCACTTAACGGACTGTGGTTCATATCGATGCATTTTTTCTTGACACTTGTATTTTTGCAGCACAACAGTAAATCTCGTCCTATTACGGAAGTTATCCTTCACAACTTTTTGCCCGCACAGTGCGGCACAGCAATAAAAAATACATCTGGAAAAGCTCTGTATGGGCACTACAGAATACTGGCCTTTGCGACCGTATACCACGTAATAGCAGGGGCGGCCCTTCCGGTAGCAGGGCACATGGCCAACTCCAGCGGGTGCGCATAGTTTAGAATCGGCGACGATACATGGTGTAGGTATTGGTAAAATGTTATTTTGCACAGTTACAGGGCGTATGAAACTGCAGTTATCCCCTAGCCATAGTTGGCCATAATTGAGCTTGGCGAGCTTAGTTTGGGCGTTTCACTAAGTAAGCTAAGCTTCAGACGAACACCTGAGCCATCTTGGTGCTTAAAGGGCAACTCCTGTCGAAATGTGTTTTTAATTTGGAATTACGGCTGTTTTGCAGCTCAGGCGGTGTCCCTGAATAACAAAGGTATAATATTGATTTATTTCGATACTGCATGTAGGTTTATTGCTATCACGGCTCCACAATATGGTTTCGGGCTTCTACGGCAATTGCGAAACTATCTGCTAGGGAGATGGCTACACTTATCATCAGCCATACGGCCGCGACATGATGCCACTGTGGTGCTGAGGTACGTTGTACGACATGCGCAGTCGACTGCAGCTCCACCACGACGGGGACGCCACAAGAGCGCTGCGCCGTTGTTCCTTGACTAAAAGCTAGCCCGCATGCCGCCCGCTGAATAGCAGCTGGTCGCATCTTTAACATCGGTTTTAGTTGTGTATGCGGCTTCACTTTGACGTAATAGTTTGTCTGTGATCATATTTAGTGACACTAAAGTGATACCAGTCAATTATTTTGGTTTTGCTTTCGACCGGAGTTGCCTTTTAAGATCATTGTTGCCTGTTATCGAAGCTTTATGTGAAATTGCCGGAAATGTTCTTACATCTACATCTAAACAGTTCATGAAACAGCAACATGATGTTTTCTGCTCTTCCTGACACTGTCAAAAGCTCAGGAAATTATGTTTCGCTAATCCTAATGGTTGCCAACTCCACCTACATCACACAAAGTATCGAAATGGCGGAAAATCGGCAAAGGGAGTGCAGATACTCTAAACATGGCTTATTCAGTGGCTCTAGGTTTGACAGTCAAGTTAAACATTGTGGCAACTTGCTTATCGGCACTTGTGTTTAGAGAAGTGCCTACTGCACTACTACACCTATACGGATCTGCGACACGAAATATTGTGGGAGGAAACAGGCTTAGGGGCAAGTGCTGCAGTTAAAACCGTTGAAGCTCGCCTTGTTTGCAAATATCACCCATGCTTTTAATGGGCTGTCATTGATTGTGTTGATGGCAATGCGATTCCTGATGTTAGTGTTTTTATTACGACTTCATGCATTTTATACGTTGGGATGGTGTTTTTTAATAATATAAAAACGGCCAGAAATGTTATGTATTTTGTAATAAACACAAAATATTAATAAATAGCCTCTTAACATGAATGTACTTATAAATTCAAATTAATCATGTGATACCAGAAAACTTTAACTTAGAGCAAAAGTTCTGCGTAACATTGGGTCAGTTCAGTTGAGCCGAACCTTAGTTCGCGCGTGGCTAACTGCCATTGGACTTTCACATAGTTATCAAGGTATTAATTTTGCCTCTCATGCAGCCCCTGCAAGCGTCAAAAACCTCCGTGAAGGCCCCACCGGTCCCCAGAGAGGCCCCACCGGTCCCCAGAGAGGCCCCACCGGTTCAGAGGAGGCCCCACCGGTCTTCAGAGAGGAATTCCAACCATTGCAAGCCCCCAAAAGGCCCCAGAGCTCCCCAGAGAGTTCGCACAAGCCTCGCAAGCCTCTAGAGTTGCCCAACAGGTCCCCCGGAAATATCTGGGAGCCATTGGGACACAACTAGGTCCTTCAGAGCCTGGAGAAGCTAGGGCACACATTCCGAACGGCACGGCTTCTTCAAAGCTGCAGGTGCGGCACTCGTGTAGCGATGCTGGTGTGAGTAGTGTGATTTTATACATGGAGTGCATTATATAAAACCCCAATCACAAATTTTAAAGAGCACCTCTTAGGTGCCCGTTTCCGGCTAGATCGGCGTTGCCGTCACCGTCGCCGTCGCCATCGCCGTCGGCGTAACCGCGCGTTGCATGTAACGCGCATGCAAATATTGCATGCAACGCGCATTCAAAAATTGCATGCAACGCGTTGCAAGCAAGCGGCGTATCCTTCCTTTGCATGCGTGTTGCATGCAAGCGTTGCATGCAACGCGCGGGTTCCATTATGGGTAGTTTTCCATAATGACGTCACGAGGGTTACCCTCGTGAGGTTTACGAGGGTCGAGGTTACGAGGGTTACTCTCACGAGGGTTGCGAGGGTTACCGTCGCGAGGATCACGAGGGTTACCCTCACGAGGGTCACGAGCGTCACCCTCGCGAGGGTTGTGGGGGTTAGTTATTCTTCAAAAGGGTTGCCCGCATGAGGGTCACGAGGGTTACTCTCACTAGGGTCACGAGTGTTACCCTCACTGAGGGTCACGAGGGTTATGAGAGTTACCCTCACGTAGCCCTTCCTGAGGTCACGTGACACCCCCCACAGAAGTCACGTGACCTCAGTGAGTCACCTATCCCAACAGAGCCCTTCCATCCTTCCTCCTCAAGAGCTGCGCTCTAATACGGCTTTACAGGGAGTTGTAGACGGCTTTCGTTTGTCATTTGTGAATCCAGATGACGTGACTATGTGACCGTGCTAAATTAAGAAGATCATGTCCTCTACTTCTCTATAGTTACATCATGTCATGTACTTTTGGAATTTTCTGTAATGGAATACTGCATTTGTGAAATTCGAGTACATGAATCCAGATTCTGTGGCGTATGTTTGCCTTGGAATAAACTTCGCAGAGTTTTTCTTTATCTGTCAAAAAGTATAGTGAAGGGTTATCTTGTCATTTGCAGTGGTGGCAAAAGTCCACATAAAAAGATGTCTCGTCTTAAGCAGTTAAGAGGTTGAATAGCCATGTGGCAGTGGTATTATAGTGTAAGTTTGCTCCACCTAGTATTACTGTTTTTTTTATTTTTTGCTCACAGTTGAAAAGCATGTTGACACCCACAATTAGCTTTATTTTTAATTCAGTCTGTTCAGACATTACATTTTGTCTTCAGTACCAAGGCAAAAAACCAGAAGGTCTGACGAGGCCGACAGTGCTCGTTGAGATGTGCCAAGGTAGTAGACGTACAATTTGAAGCCATCTGTTGAAAAACAATTAAAAATAATACCTCATATTTTGCGTGATATATATAGTACTTGGGACCTGAAACTCAGCTTCTTTAACAGATTTTAGCCGTTAAAAGAAAATATTGTCCCATCACTCCCATCTTAACTTACTCATATATAATCGCATTTTGCACTAATATAAAACGCATGCAATACTTCGAAGCTAACCACCTATTGCAGAGTTTGACACCGAGCCTCAGATAATCAGTTCCTTTTGGGTAAAAATATATAGACACTCATATTTTTAATTTTGAAAGCAAATCCTTCGTTTTAAACTTTTGAAGAAATCATGGTGCTGAGTAATGAAGAGTGTTAAGGTCCGTACTATACTAATGTCAACATTACACCATTTTGTAAAAAGTTACATCGAATAACAGCCTTATATGTGGCTCCAAAAGTAGACTGAAAAAAAATTCCTATACTCCTTTGGTTGTTTGCGTCGAGCGTTTAAGCAACACACGCCTTAATTATCAGCTATTTTAAACGGAAAAGAGTGAAACATAACCATGTTAGCATAACTAATGTGCCTCGAGCGTGTTTTCGAGTGGTGTGTTTAGCGTCCTATCCTCCCTAAGCATCGCAAGTGGTCATGAAGTAACAACAAACCACTGCACAGAAGCCAATTTGTCATTTTGTTCGATGAGCGATCCCGGTGGTTAGTGCAAGATGTCTCGCCAAAAAGTAGTTCAAGGGAACGCAAGCATGGCCGTTTCGCGGCGCTCCATCACTTGTCTGCCGAAGCTCCGTCGACTGCCGAACCAAAGAGCTTCCCTGCAGCACAGCTGACGTCTGCCGTATTTACCAACGCTGCTTTTACACCGCCGAAAGCGCAGCCGGTGACAGGATGACACCTCGGTCATATGATAAAACAGAAATGGAGGGATCACGTTCTAGGACGCGGTAAATACACCAATGTAAGATGTGCTCCAGGCATCGCAGCATCAACGCCCGTCCATACAGTTTATACTCTAGCGTGCACAAAGCTGTAAAGGAACTTGTTGCGCTAGTCGTTGTTGACTGTATTGAACCATGGTTAAAAGCGCTAAAAAGACGTACACAGATAGAAGACAAACACGGGCGCTACTCACAACTGTATTGGAAAAAGAAGATGGAAGCATATATATATATATATATATATATATATATATATATATGATACACGTATCGTCAAAAAAAGGCTAAACATGCGCGAGATACAAGAGCATAAACCCGTCTACATATATTTATCGAAAAAACGAATCTGCAGCATTTTAACAATGCTATTCACGTGTCGCTGATGAACTAAGGTCCCCTCTTCTTGATAAAATATGCCTCTTGCAGTTCGCGTGCTCTTTGAATTCTGCTTCTACCGAGAATCGTTGTGTATCGTCGAAGCGTGGCTCGCATTGGCAGGTCCTACAGTGCGCGTCCGAATGTGTCCCGTCATTTGTCTTTAAATTTTGTGCGTGCCTTCTTAAACGGTCATTCGTGCATCTTCCCATTCGTCAAACGTAAGATTTTCCACTACGTCACAGGGGATTTCATGCACGACCTCTGTGACGCATTCGATGTACGGCCTGGCGTGCTTCGTGCCACCTCCCTGCTCGTTCCTGCTTTATTTAGCAATTCGTGGGCAAAGTGGACGAGTTTCTTTGCCGCTGAAAACTGAGAGGTACTCCGTACCTGTTCGCAACCTTCTTGAGGTTGTGCGCCATCTTGTGTACATATGGTAAAACCTCTGGCCTCAAATTCATCAGTGCTGACTGCGTCACTTTCCTGGCTGTGTGACCTTTTACTTTCTGTAGGGTGGCCTCTGCCACACTCGCCAAGACCGTTTGAGGGAAGCCCGCTGACAATAGTCTAGTCAATTGGTTGTGGAAGCTAGTCTGCATGCGGTGCGAGCACAACGACATCTTGATAACTGACTCTAGGCAGAGCGTTGCAATCTCTCTTTACCACCTTAGAATGCGTAGAGTCATAAGGCAGGAGCGCTTGGGATCGTGGGGAATACATCCAACACACGTGTCCCTCCTGCAACTTCAAGCTCAGGTCTTAAAATTGTAGGTGATCCTGGTTAGGGAGTTCATGTGTAAAAAGTAGGCCCTTACTGTGTCGTCTAAAAGCATCTGAGACTGAGACCACCCCATGTTTGTACACCAAAGAAGCTTGGTTTTCTAAAAACAATCAAAAAGTCGCCTACGTATTTAGAACCTTTAAAAACATTAAAATCATTGAGTACTTGCTCAAGCGTCTGATCCATCGTTGCTAAAAATATATTACAAAGTCGGCTGCTACACATAATCCGATACAGGTACCCTTTCTGCAACAAGTTGATCGTTAAAGCAATAAACGCGCCGTTAAGATACGCTTCAAGCAAGATTACAAAATTGTGAACCGTCACTCCTGTGTGTTCTGGAAGGGATAACACCACTGCTATCGATGCAGCGCCTCTAACTGCCTCGAACAGTTCATGGTGGAGGGGCATGAATAGAACAAATCTTCAATATCAACAGATAAGGCGTATCTTAGGTTCTGGTTGCCCTCAAAGAAACTGAACAAGCTACACAAAATGGCGCACAACCTACAAGAAGGTTGCGAGCAGGTACGGAGTACCCTCTCTGTGTTTTCAGCTCCCAGAGAAACTCGTCCAACTTTACCCACTGGAATTGCAAAAGAGCTTTGGTGAACGAGCGAGGATGTGTGGCACGAAGCCAACGCCAGGCCATACATCGAATGCGAATCACAGGGCTCGTGTATGAAATCCCCTCAACGTGTGGAAAATCTTACGTTGGACAAACGGGACGATGCATGAAGGACCGTTTAAAGAGGTAAGCACAAAATTATAAAGACAAACGACGGGGCATATTTGCCCAGCGCATCTGCTAGGGCCTGCCAATGCGAGAGACACGCTTCGCGCGATACCAATATTCTCGGTAGAAGCAGAATTCAAGAGACACTGTGAACTGCATAGAGGCATTTTTTATCAAGAAGAGGAGACCTTAGTGCGTCAGCGACACGTGAATAGCATTGTCTATAGAATGCTCAGATTCGTTTTTTCGATAAATATATGTAGATGGGATTATGCTTCTTGTATCTCAGCGCATGTGTAGCCTCGGGTGACGACACGTATATCACACGCACACACACACACATATATATATATATATATATATATATATATATATATATATATATATATATATATATATATGTACTTCCATCTCCTTTTTCCAACACAGTTGTGAGCGGCGCCCGTGTTTGTCTTCTATCTTAGTGCACGTCTTTTTAGCGCTTATGACCATGGTTCAATACAGTACAAAAAGCTGTGCGAATCGTGGAATATTTTTTGGTTGAGGTTGGTACCGAACTGGATAAAAATGTAACAAGATCATTCAATGCTGAGTTTCACAAACAACTACGCGAGGCCTTACACTCCCTGAAGGTAGAAATTTGGTATTTTGTATTTCAGTCTTTAAATTGGCTCGGCAAAATTGATAAAGCTTGACGCGATTGACTCTCAGCATCGCCGGCTAAGCTGCGCACATCATAACCAACGAACTCGGTGTCTACACGCAAGCATCTTACCTTGAAGAGTTCATCGCCTTGTTCAAATGTTCAACCGCAATTGATCCGGTGATGAAGTTGTTGAGCCAATTAATGGCATATAGATAATATCGAATATCCCTCACGGGGTATTGGCGTGGAGCACTTCTGTAAATCAGCGAGAATAAAAACGAATATATGTTACGCTAGCTTATGCGTACTTTAACTTCATTAGTTCGATTTTATTAAGAAGAGCAACCCTTCAAACAAAAACAAAAATCCGAGTGCTGTCTTTTTTATTTTTTTTAATATGCATTGTTTTGGATTTGTTTTAGCTTCCACTGTTATGCCGAATATTGTGAATGCTGATGCTTCTCTGCTGCGTGTGTGGCTAGAGCACATGCTTGCCAACAGATGCATGGGAGTTTTTTTTCTGTGTGTGTGTTGTCTCTTTACACTAAAAAAAATAATGTTTATTTAATTACAAGTAAAGTGTACTGTTGCATAAATTTCAGTAACGAGGCTCGAACACGACCTTGACTCAACTCATTACCCGGAACAATATTAAATTAAAAACTGACGTATTACCTATTTATACATTTCAACTCTCAAAGCCTTCGGATTAAAAAATAAAGTGTTAGAAAGAAAAACTAAGGTCATACACTTTGTGTTTGATAAGTTTGAATAAAATATGATTACTTCACAAAAATATGCAGGCTTTTTTATAAGAGGAGATTATTTCCAAACAAGGAACAGGAAAAATTATATCTCCCGGACAACGTTCTACAGGGTGTTCCACGTAACTTTAGCCAATGTTTAAAAGCGTTTGGCATATTTTAGAAAGACTAAACCAAGAAATAACTTTGTTTATTTTTGGAGCAAGTCTGGCTATTTTTCGCACTTTGGTCAATTAACTTATTAATTATGAGCAATTAATGAACTACTAAAATATTCCATTTAGAACAAATACGGTAATGAAAAAGCTGTAGACCGTCCTCAGAAAGATCCAGTTCATTGGTTTTGAGCGCACCCCCTTAGGCCCCCGTTTCCGGGTTGAGCAGCGTCACAGACGGCGTCGGCGTCGCCATCGGCGTAACCGCGCGTTGCATTATGTGACGTTTCCTATGAAGACGTCACGAGGGTTACCCATGTGAGGGTCACGAGTGTACCCTCACGAGGGTCAAAGGATTACCCTCATGAAGGTTACCCTCACGAGAATCATGAGGGTTACCCACACAAAGGTTATGAGGGTTACCCACACAAAGGTTATGAGGGTTACCCTCATATTGTCACGAGGGTTACCCTCACGAGGGTCACGACGGTTACCCTCAAGAGGGTCACAAGGGTTACCATCGTGGAGGTCCCAAGTGACGTCACGTGGGACGTCATTATAGAAAGACGCGTGACGTATGACGTCATCTCTTACGTCGTGTGACGTCACACGCAACATTGCCAATATTTCCGCTAAATTTAGCGGGCAAAATTTTTGGCTGAATTTTAAGGAAAAATTGTTCACCTGTTCTTTGGAAGTGCAGAACGAACAGTGTTAGTGTTTTCTCGATAGAAACCACAGCGTTTTATGCTTCTTAGGAGGCACAACAAATTAATCATTGAAACTGTCGCTCTAAATTGAATATTTCAAAAGTTTATTCCTTAATCTGAAATATATTGGTCATTGTGAAAAATACAAAAATAACCTGACTTGCTCCAAACTATTAATAGAGTGATTCCTTTGGTTTCGTGTTCCAAAATACACCAAAATATTTTTAAAGCTTGGCTGCGATTCCGTGGAACACCCTCTATACCACAGCGTAAGTCATGTAAAGATGTAAAGTAATACGTATTAAATTCATTGCCTTTAATAATAAAACACAACGGTGACTTGCTCCACTTTTATAAATTAAACGACGACGACTTTCTTTTTCGCTGAAAAAGTATTTGGGGCAACATAATCTTGCGCCTTTCTAGGTGAGTTTCCAAAATGAGCTATCTTAACCAGACATGTAAGTTTGACAGCAGCTTTTGATCATGAGCCCAAGAGAAGGGAAAAGAGACCATCGCTTGTTTACGCTAATATTTCGGCCACAATCCTTTAGACTAGTCTGTCCTTGGAAAACTATTGTCGTTGTTTCCGGCTTGCTCGGCTAGTGCCGCTTGGTGGCGGAGTTGGCAACGCGTACGTCTGGCTCTCAGAGGAACGGAGTTCAACCCATCTCCCACAGTTCTTGCTCTTTATAATTCAGTACTATTCTATAAAGCTCCAGCTTTCGGCTTTCGACCTTTTGTTTCTCATTTTTGTAAAAGATATATCGTCCAATGTGAAAAATGCTGAGGCGTTGTTGTTTGCAGATGACATTAAGATTTTTGTGAATCGTCTGTTCTCTCGCTCACTGCGATACTTCAACAGCATGTACGTGTCGCGAATAGTTCAGTGTTGCATATTGAATGACTTGTCACTGAACCCTCTATAAACAAAGGTATTAACTTTAGCAAACGTTATAATGTAATACATATTAGTTATCTATTAGAAGGGATTCCTATCGAACGTGTATCTTCTGTAACAGACCTTGCCGTATAGATAGTGCATTGACGTTTATTCCACAGGTAGTGATTTCAGATAAGATCGAACAGGGGGTGGCTGGTCGACATTTTTAATTTGCTTCATATTTTTATATGTTATTTCCCGATGTCCGAGATAAAGCAAAATCAGAAACATTTCGTCACCAAGAAAAAATCATTGTCGGACGCAAAAGTCGTACATCACGTAGAGGTTGAAAGTCGCATTGCTTGCGTAGTTGGAGGGGTCAACTTTTATTATTAATAACTGAAGTTATGCTTCTTCGATGAGTTTGATATTTTTTTAGTAAAATCTATATGTACTTAGCAACAGGAAAAAAATAGTGTTGTTGGTTAATATGTTTTAAAGTATAAACAAACTTCGATTTCGTGCTGCTCGACCGTTTTTACCCCAACTTTGCAGGCCTTTGTATCTTAGTGGGGAAATAAATTAGTCAGAAACGTCATATTTTATAATCTCAATACTCTACATTTAAATCAAAAATACAGGCCTGGCTAGAAATTCAAAATTTTTTTAGGCGCGGGTGGGAGGTTTTGGCAAGCAAACACGAGACAAGCACCAAAATAAAAAATATTTTTAGGGGCGATATGTAAAACAAAAAACAATTGCTCGGATTTTTTTTAACCTCCTGACCAGTCATTCTATTCCATTTGGAGGTTAATATTCA
Organism: Ixodes ricinus; assembly: GCA_037355805.1. Lineage (NCBI taxonomy): Eukaryota > Metazoa > Arthropoda > Arachnida > Ixodida > Ixodidae > Ixodes > Ixodes ricinus. The sequence goes on along the minus strand of JAZHYW010055907.1, from coordinate 30,204 downwards.
TTAAAACATGTTGCATTATATTGATGGTGTAAAGATACAGTCTCTTCTACCGAGCCTCTTTTCCGAAGCTCGGCACGTATGTCCCTCTGTGCGACGCAGTGATAGCGACTTCTTATTTTGAGAGAAAAGTACCTTTTTTCATCCATTCGAGTATAGCAAGTAATAGTTTGCCACATCTTTGGCACGGTACAATAAATTGGGCATCAAATGGAATAAAGTCACATCATATACAACACAGTTCTGCCTTCATAGGTTTTAAAATGGACAGATTTTGACGCAAACATTTTCTGACGGTGTGCACTTAGAGTTTCTTCTAAGGGACCTGACAGTCCGTGCCACTTGCAAGTCACAGGTGGAAGCTTCTGGTGTTTTGCATAGCCACACATGCCATCGACTGAATACCAGGAAAGGCGCGCACCATCACCCACTCTTCATTTTTTCCTTTCACGGAATTCAACAACCTCATTTTTGTCCAAAAGTGTGAAATTCACTCTTTGAGTTTTGCGATAGACTGTTCTACAATGCATTTTGCAGACTGAATGGCCTTTTCCTGGGACCTGTTTCACGTTGTAAAGCGTTGCTTGGTGTTTGACGAGCTTCTCCAACTCCGTCACACGCTTTGTTTCCATGTCCAGGATGAGGATAACCATTGGGCTTTAGGAAAAATATTTTTCGAATTCATGAAGTTGGAAGAATTTTGAAGTGACTGGCGCCGCGCTTCTGCATAAAAGTCAAATGAGAGTACATGCAGCAAGGTTGTCATCGACCCATTCTCTCACTTTTTGTAGAGCCAGAGAGGCATGAGCGGAGTCATGATGCATGTCGTCACTGATGATGGCAAAACTGTAGTCTTCTTTCTTGTTGTCACCAAACACGTAAATATTGAAGTCGCTTTTTTCCCAGTGGTACGCTTGAATCTCGTTAGGAAGGATAACTGTCCAGTTCTCAGTAAAGTCGAAGTGAAGGCAACGCTAACACTGCTGCGCGTCTGCTTTTCTTCGTAGATGGCTTACTTTGTGTCTGACTGAAATGGTTGTGAATGATACACCTTGAGACCGACACACGAAGCTCTTCCAGAAAAGTGACCGAATATAAAGTCTTTTTCACGAGCTGCCTTGACTCCCATGCGCTAAAACTATCTCTTCATCCTCGGAAATGCTGAGTTTTTCGAGGTGAGAGACTGGCCTTTGGGACAATGATCAGCATTCGCCTAAAGGTACTGGCGCGATGGCGGGTTGAAAACGAAGTGCCGAGTTCACCGCTGCGTCGAGTTGTGAGCTGTAGTGTTCTGTAGAGAGGCGACGAGAGGCTATAGTTTGCGAAGTACACATAAACGCATGCTTCTTGCTGGGGATGGCATTTGACCCATCAGGTCACAGGGAGTAAAACATCGTCAGTCTCGATGCCGGAGTCGGGATGACCACCTTTTATAAGCACGGAACGCTTCTCTGATTTGACCGTGTCATAAAGCGTTTTGGCTTGAGCGTTTTTTGTCCATCGAGCACAACGGAAATGACGTCCTTCTGATTGGGACCTGCTGTGAACACCTAGCTTGTCGTTCATGTAGTACTCAACCGCTGCAGATATGTTTTCAGGGCTCACCTTACACCTTGTATAGGATTGGCACATACCACACGCCATGGTCCTCCCTCAGCTTCCAAAGCCTAATAACTATGTAGATCGATGCCTCTGGGATAACTTTTCTGGACTTCATTTCTTGTCAAGGTTGATGGCAGGAGGGTCAGTAATTGACAGCGTTACCGGGGAAAGGCTGTGCGTCGGCAAAGGCATGGCGAACGTTGTCCGCCCACTCGCGCATGTGGATCACTGTTTGCCTGACGACCCCAATGCCGTTGCTCATCGTACGCAAGACGCATCCTGGAGTGCAAATCCTTCCGTCACAATCTGCTCCAACTCCGTCTGTTTCTCTATAGGCAGGCCCGTCTCGACTTTCTTACTTCACTTTGGTGGTCTTAGTGTAACACAAACGCTGAACGCAGCGCTGCGACATGACTGTCTGATGGCCTCCTCAGGAGGTATAAAGCCGTCGACGCCCAACTCTGAGCTTCGCAAAGCTATTTGCTTGCGGAAATGCGGTAAAGCAATGTAGCACAGGTGTAGTCCAGCTTGCTCACTTCCATGGAGCTGCCAGACGGGAGAATTCGCTTCAAACAGTCCACACCTAAGCTCACTCTACACTCAAAATTTCGCTGCATCGGGATTTTCTTTTGTGCTTGAAAGGTAATCTGCACAAAACACTCGCCTCGGAGCCGTGTTGTCGCCATAACGAGCTAATTATGAATAAAAAGTCAAAACACGAAGTAAAGGAACGAAATTGGCTGGCTGGAACAGTGGCTGAGCTGGAGTAGTGCAGGTTAGTGAAAAGCTGAAACAGGGAGGATTTTCTATTCGAAGCACACAGTTATACACAGACATACACAGATGACTCTCTCAACGAAGCTCCAATCACGGCAAAGAAAGAAAGAGGGAAAGTCTCCAGGTAAGAGTAAATGGACAGTGGCGAAACTATTCAGGGTCGAATGCAGATATCTATGCTTCCTGCTGACAGGCGTCTTGTGGTCACACCGTCACTCGTATCGCTTCCCGAAAAGAAACGCCGCCTTTCGCTATCTGCCCATTACACTACTTCCCACTAATCCCTTTACATTGAAGGTTTGTCCACATCCAAACAGATCCTAATCACCGCTGTCCAACTTGGCGGCAACGTTTATTGTTTCCCAACATTTCGGTAGACTTCCAGATGGAGGACGAAAAGCGCAACACGCACAACGATCTCCAACTCAGCGTCGAAAGATTGTTGTCTCTTCCTTCTTTATTAGGAAGCCCCAACCACCGACCTTCAGACGCTCCTGATTGATAGCCTCGCCTCTCCCCCCCCCCTCCTTTCCTGGCTTCCCGACATGCCAACAAGCCCATCACTAGGCAAGCCCGCCAACCCCTTTTCTCCCCGTCCCCAAAACCCGTTTTCCGACCGACACAAACAGCCTAACCTCCTTCTCCACCTCCCAATTTGCCGTCTGCCAAAAATACCAACACCGGATATCTGGAAATTATTCACTCTCTCGTGACAACAACAACAACAAAAGTTTTTATGCTTGAGTTTTTTTGTTGTTTTTTTTCCTTCACTTTACGGTAGTTTTACAGTTCATGGCACGGAAGGAAAACAAAAAGAAAAAACGAAAAGTTTAACCAAATTGATATTCAAGCAAGCACATGTTGAACCTCCTGCGTCCACAAAACCAAGCCACACCCTACATAATACCTGCCAAAGAGTGGATGAATAGAACGCGAAGGTTCACTTAAAACAGAAAACTGTCGAAAATTGATATATATATATATATATATATATATATATATATATATATATATATATATATATATATATATATATATATATATATATATATAAAGAATATAACAAGTTGCAATCATTGCGTTGCAACACAGGGACACCCTGAGCCGAGCTTCGGATAAGGGGCCCGGTAGAGGCGCTGTATCTATTACAATTCATCAATATGATGTAACATGTTTTTAATGCTATTAACCGGCAAATAGAGATAGAATGACTGGGTAAAGTTTTAAAGAAATAGGAAACTTTTTTTTTAAGTCATCCTTAGGAATATTTTGTTTTGGATGCTTGTTCCGTGCTTGTTTGCCAGAATCTCCCCAACCCACGCATGTACAGATTTGAATTATAGTTAATTTTATTCCATTTATAAGTAGCGTATTGAATTAAAATATGACGTTTCTGACTAAATTATTTCTTAAGATACAGGCCCTGCAAAGTTGGGGAAAAACAGTCAAGCAGCCAAAATTGATGTTGTTTTATATTTTTTTAAACACATTAAGCAATAATTTTTTTTTCGTCTTAGCTAAGTACATATAGATTCTACTAAAAATTATAAAACTCACCTGAGAAGTATAACTTTAGTTAATAATCACCAAAGTTGACCCCTCCGGCTACGCTAGCAAATGCGACATTCCACCTCTACGTGATGTGACGATATTTTGCGTCCGACAATTTTTTTTTCTGGGTGAAAATAATCCTGATTTTGTTTATTTCGTGACATCGGAAAATAACATAAAATTTTGAAGCAAATTAAAAAGGTCGACCAGCCGCCCCCTGTTCAATCTCATCTGAAATCACCCAGGTGTCATCTATTGTTGGGAGAGCAACCAAGACGCTGGGACTGATATCTCGCATCACGCAGCAGTTTAAAAACTCAGCCTCTATTATTTGTTTATTTTGCTCCCTAGTAAGCTCACGGCTTGAATTCGCATCTGTAGCATGGAACTCAATATCTAGGATTTAGTCAACGTGAAAATTGAAACTGTGTAAAAGCGTTTCGTACGTATTGTTTATGACCGCTATTTTCAACGTCGCTTTTATTGTGATAATTAATTTCTCGTTGATAAGACTTCTTTGAGCCCATTGTCCAAAGAAGGGCCGAGCGTGACTTTAATTTTTTCTACATAAGGTAGTAAATGGATGATAGACAGCGATATGCTTTATCCAGAATTAACATTCATGTGAGTTAACATTTAAATAGGAACCATACTGCTTTTACGTCAATTCCATGTGTAGATCCTCGCCCCTCTAACGTATACAATCGTTATGTAATCACCTTAATGATACAAATATTGATAAATTCAGTGATATGTCTGTTTTTCGCAAGAAATTAGAAGCGCTTCTTACATACCTTTGACTCTGTGTTTACTTTGCTTTTTATTGCGTTACTTTTTTCTGTTCGATTTTATCATTGACTTGTGCGCCAAAGTGACAGACCTCCGGTTGTATTTGGGCACATAAAAATAAAGATTATTATTATTAATAATATTATTGTTGTGCCTGCAACGACAACCTAAACTGTTGAAGAAGAATGGGCCTCATAGCCCTTCAGAAAGAAGGAAAGCTCGTGTGACCTTTGCTCCTTCAGAAAGAGAGACACTTTCGTCCTTGAAAGCATCGGAGCAAATTCTCCTCTATCCTCTGCATCACAATTTGGCGGCCCCTCATCGAGCTCAGTAAGGCTTAACAAGGGTGCTACGTCCATTGTCGGTCTTTACACGAAACGCTGACACGATTAAACTGCAAATAGCATAGTTTTCGTAGAGGCAATACCTTGCGCAACTGGAGGTGCCTCATTCGTGCAAGCAGCTTTCGAAAAAAATCAGTCATACGTTTCGCATGTTTGCAAACAACTCACTGTTTTCGGAAGGAGAAGGCCAGCAATCAAAATATGACACGAGCTCTTTACGAACTGTATTTATTGTTGAAGCTCGGCTTCCGCGCGGGTAAGAAAACTTGAGTTTCGAAACACAGTCACTCAGTATTTTTTGCTTTCAAACACGGCGATGTTCCACTTAGCCAACCGAAACCAGATTATTTCGCGCACTTCACTTTTTACCTTCGCTATTTACACAAGCATTTTCGATGTTCGGCCCATATCCAAAGCACACAATCAAGGACGCAGAGCGTAGTGAGCGACAAAACACGTTAAATAAAGGACCAAACACGCGAGATAAAAAAATCAACTTCACGGAGGCAACTAGGAGGAAAATGATCACGGTCGCTGCTTGGCTCTGACACAAATAAAAAAGTATAAGGCGCCACGAAATCACCCGAAAACTCATCTGTCCGCAAGGCGAGGCGAGGCAAACCTGGAAGCAACTACAGACGTATGAGAGCATACGGAAGGGAAAAATAGGCAGGACCTTTACCAACTCTCGAAAGGTCTTCCGACCGTGTAGCAAATTTAAACTTAAGAGCATAGCTGCAGAGAAATTCAAAGCGATCACCAAAGAGCTATAAAGGACGGGCATTGTTCTGACTGTAGAGTGGATTCCGGGACACGTAGAAATTCTAAGGAACGAGGGGCTCTCCAGGACGCAGTGGAGGCAGAAAATACCAACAGTTCCGCAACAGGCCCAACCACACGTGATGAAAGAGGAGAATCGGAAGACCCAATCGAGAAGGCTAAACTAGCCACAGAAGCTAAAAAAGCTACTGCTGAAGACTCAAGAAGACCGAGGAAGCCATTTAACAAAAAGATACTGAAGATGGGAAACCACCCGGCTTACGAGAATTAGGAAAGTCACGCCGTAGTGACGCCGGCCACACTAGCAGCTTTTGGGCAACTGAGAAAATAAAGAACCAGTCTACAAGACATATCCCTACCAGAAAAAAACACTGTATAGCTTTTCGCTATCTGGATTATGCTATTAGAAATTTAACTAGATTCTATCTAGTTTTTAGGTTTCCAAATAGTATTTCTTTGTATGCAATCTGGATTTCAGGACTCCAGAAACAATTCCAATTAGATTTCCAGTTCTATGATTCAGATACTTAAATGCTATACTAGGTTTTCTGGTAGAGATGCACATCATACGAAACGGAAACAATCAGCGTTTGCTATGGCATGCAGAGGCCTCAAGGCATACCAGAAAACTGCGTGGGAGCGACTACCCGCTTACGTAAAACCCACGACTCTAGAAGCCTGAGCTCACACGAGAGGCGAAGAACACTCAAAGGCATTCCTGCCTTCCTGGCGAAGTTGATCAGAATATCCGGGTTCCACTATTTCATCTAGAGCGCAAGGGTCATTCATCCACGTTAAAACCACCTAAATCCCCTTCCCACTTCTCAGGGCACACAACACATAGTCGTGGTACCTCATTATTATGCAACATGTTTGCAATCAATCAATCAATATGGTAACATGTGTGAAGCTTTCGCATTGATTGATGCAGAGTAATGACTGTGACTATGTCCTATTTTACGATTGATTGTAGGAGTGTATATTCTACATAAAATGGTTTCCCATATACACATAATTAAATTCAGTCCCTGAAACCCATGTCATTTAATATAATGGTTAGCACCTCTAATTTTAAAACCCTTTGGAGAAAAATATATATTTTAAATCATTATATTGCCACGAGTCATGTGACACTTATATTCAAACTTACCTCAATGTCTGTAAAAAATGTCTCGAGATTGATGTTGTGCTTCTTCTCAAAATTCTGTTCCGATGAAAATTTACAAGAAAACAGTATATCAAAGTTTCAATGGAAAAATATTCAATAAAAGAAAATATAGTACGTTCTAAAAGCATGCCTGGGAATCAAAGATCCAACTCAGATCAATTAGCGCCCGTCGGATTACCATAGTATTTGGAGCGAGCTTAGCAAATGACGTGACTTAGAATAGATGAGCACCTAGAAAGAAACTGCAACGTGACTCTAACCTTAACGGAAAAAAGCGAAATATCATGCTGAGTGTCGCATAGTACGGTTCATTTTAGATTAAGTATCCTTCCGGTCTGAGTATTTACCGAGTTATTTTGTGAGAGGGTATGCCAGCTTCCTTTATTTTAATTCAATGGCATTTTAGTAGTGATGCGATAGAATTTCACTGGCCAGCATGCCCTACGAGATACGCCTAATGCGAAATTCCTGCCAGCTATAAATAGTGCGCCATCCTGAGCAGCCGTGTTATAGGGTTTTTACCTTCTTCCGTCAGTGTACGAGGGAATCTGCATTCATCACAGTACTAGTGATATTAGGAAAACGCATTTGTATAGGAAGTCCCAACCAGTCGCTCCGCGGTAAAATAAGCCGGAAGAATCGGCGCCTGTCCATTTAAAGCTTACACGTTCATCAAATGCACGCTGAGCAGGCCAGTTTTACGGTGTAAAATGTCAAGGCATTGTTCTTTTCCTACAAAAAATATAAGAGAAAATAACTTGCCGAAGTCAAGGTTGGACGCGTTCCTAGACAACCGGGTTAGGGGCTGTTCAAACGGTGTACCTCAGAAATCGTGAGGCGACACAGCTCCGTCAAAAGTTGGGGAAGTTGAAGCGGTTGAAATCCGGCAGCCCGATTGCAGTTTGGAAACCACCTAGACAGACATTACGACAATCCTCGTCACTTCCTTCGCTGTTCGGGGACCTCGGAGCTCGTCAGGCTTGACGTCACTCGACACATACGAATGGGGTTCCTGTTGCCTATCCATCTGTTCCGCCGAGCCCCCGAACTTTCGGCCGTGTACAAAAAGTTACTCGATCTTTTTCCCGGATAAGGGTCCTGTATCTTTGCGCTGGAAAACCTTCCCGTGTCAAGCGTCGCTCTGTGCCGTCACATGACACCACCCGCCAGAGTAACTCCGATCTATTTGCGTAAGGTTTGGAGATGCACTTTCCTTTCTCGTTTTCAGGACTTGAGCAGAGGCGGAGGCCTTGACCGATTGGCGGACAGGCAACAGAGCGTGTGACTGTCCGGACACACGTCATGAGCATGCTGAAGGCCTCCGTAAAAACACAACTGAATTTTGACCAAAAAAAACATTCACCCTTGCAAAAGACAAAAAAAAACGGATGGAAGCGGAGCGCCGCACAACATATGTAGGAGCTGTGCAGCCTCACGATTTCTGATGCGTCCTGCTTGGATAGGCGTTTAGCGGCGATATTTACTGGTAGCGCCATCTCTCAATGGGGCAGCGAGCAGACGAAACATTCCGCTGTCTGCTCGCGGCGCCTATCGGGAGATGGCGCCGCAAGTAAATAGTGTCGCTAACTCAGTCTTCTGCGAACACAACTAGCCTTTACGTTTGGATAGTTTTTGCTCTCGTTTTTTACAAAAAGAACTACGGCAAAATTTGACACGGTAATCTGACCTGAACAATGCATTTCTGATGACCGGTCGAGCTTTTATGGGCAGACGCCGTTTTTTCCTGCACGTTTTACAGCGGAAGATCCGCTTGGGGCAAACAATTCAATAAATGCGTCTGTTTAGTTTTGATGAAACGAATATACGAAAGACGGCTGCGAGATTGTGGAAGATGAATTGTGAGCAACGAGGTTACTGACAAGTCATCTTCATTTAAAAACTTTTCTTTTGTCAAACTACAATGCACAACACGCCTCAACACAGCAATCTTAATGACGTTCGGAATCCCCGCGCAATCGACTATTTTATTTTCATTGATCAAAGTTGATGGAGGGGCTGGGAACCGAAAGATGCCCTGCCTCCCCCCCCCGCCCCCCCAAGGAGAAAATAAAGTCCGTGTACTTGTGTTGTTCTGAGTTCACTAGGACGTCTTTATATCTAGAACTGGTCCCTTTTATTGACTACAGCCCAACAAAAGAGTATGCCATTAATATCACCCTTCTACAAAAAGCACTAGAATGCCCCCTTAGGTGTGATTTGATCGATCTAGGTAAGTAAACGTTTTTATTAAAGGCCCTGCATGAGGAGTTTGTAGTCAACTCGTATATACTTTATATATTTCAGACCTGCAACTCCAGCTTTGCCAAGACCATCGTTTCTTGTGCGAGACTATTGGAGCGGGAACCCCCCAATATGGCTGAAACTCGATAATCGATCATGAGGACACTACACTGCGCTTATTTTTGCATTTGATCTGCACGTGCATGCGAGAAAGAAAAGTGGGTAAATTTAATAGGAAGAACAACATTTCGAATGCTTCTAAAAGAGAATCGAACCTAGGTCCCCAAGATTCCGAGCCCGGCGCTCAATCACTGTTCCAATAGGGGAACTTCTGAAACTAGATGTTTGACGCGCCACTCACCGGGACATTAAATCCAAAATACAGGTTAGTTTCGGTTTCGCTTCATGATTAATACCTGCTATTTGGTGTAAATATCACGTTAAACACCGTTTTTGCTTTCAGGATATAGAGGTGATCATTGCTAATAACACCCTAGCTTCCTTGTATTACCATAAATAATTTGTGTTCTCAGGGAAGCCAGCACACTAGACAGGCTCAGCAGCGGCACACATCTCCGACCCTCAGTATAACCACCATTTTGGAAAACGTGTGGCGCCACCTAAAGTGAATTGGAGTCACGAATAGTCTGTTCCTCTATGAGATAACTTCCTATTGTCATATCGCGATTTTCTGGTGAGATAGAATAAATTCAAATCTGAGTTCTATGCTACATAATATATCCTATATTTGAGCCTGGGCAAAGAGATCAAAGTACAGAACGCCTTAGGCTTTTCTTATTTCTATTTGGTATCATTCGAAACTTTCATTCATAAACATTTCTGGGTAAGCCATTTTAAGACCCCATTCGTTCCTGACCATTTAGAGACAAGCGGCACAACAGTTAACTTTTTGCTTTTCCACCAGGTACTGAAAACGAATGCGCACTTACTACGTTCCCACATTCTTCAACAAACTTCACCCCAATGTTATTATTGGCAAATCATAGTACATGCTTAAAAAGCTCTAAGAAGCTGCAGTTTTACATTTGACTTATAACCCTGTTTTTGTGGCTCATTTATGATTATAGTGTGTTGTCGGACAAGGCTAATGTGCATTTAGTAGGCCTTGATTCTCGATCCGTTTAGATCGCTTGAAATAATAATACTAATAATATTATTAATAATAATAATAATAATATTAATAATAATAATTAATATCAATAACAATATTAATAATATTAATACTACTACTACTAATAATATTAATATTATCATTAATAATATTAATATTAGTAATAATATTATCACTATAATCATCGTTTTGAGTTTATCAGAGAGGTTTTGCTGGTCATGATAAATGCGTTTTTGCTGTCTGGCAATATCCCTACTGCACTAAAAACTGCACTTGTCGAGCCATTTTTCAAGGGAGGCGCGCCAGATAAGCACGAGTCCTATCGTCCCATTTCCGTCTTGCCATGCATCGCTGAAATATTGGAAAAACATTTGTTCATCGTGGTGAGTGGTTTTATTGATAAATGCGATATCTTGTCACGTAGCCAGTGTGGCTTTGTTACCGGCGGGGCACTCAGCCGCTGCTGGAGGATTTTACTGACCTCATTTGTGGCGCCTTCGAAAATAATCTATTTGCTTGTGCGCTTTTTCTGGACATAGCGAAGGCATTCGACACAGTCAGTCACGAGTTGCTCCTCCGCAAACTGTATCGTTTTGGTTTCCGCGGACCATTTTTTGCTATCCTTGAAAACTTTTTTTAGAGCGTTTTCAAGTCGTATCCGTTGGCGGTTTTAAAAGTGCACGCGCAGAAATAAAAGCCGGCGTTCCCCAGGGGTCGGTTCTGTCACCTTTGCTTTTTAATCTTTATGTCAATGATCTTTCAGCCGCAGTATCCAATTGCAGCATTTTCCAATATGCCGACGATACGGTAGATTGTCGCTCGTCATCTGAATTATGATAGTGCAGTGCGTCTATTAGAGCACGACGCGAAGCAATTAATGAACTGGTTTGATGGAAATTTATTTACGATCAATATGTCCAAAACAAAACTGGTATGTTTTAGGAATCCACTAAAAAAGGCGGACGTCAACTTGCCAGTTATATTACACAAACGGAGCTGCGTGAATTGTGTTTGTTCCCGCTTGAATATGTTAATACGGTAAAGTATTTGGGAGTGTTTTTTGATTCGGATATGACATTTAATTCACATTTATCGCATGTTTCTGGTAAGCTGCGAAGCGTTAGCTGCTTACTTTACAATAGCAAAGTGTTTATGCCGTTTTCTGTAAGGAAGGCTGTTGCACATGCCCTTGGGTACAGTATATTGAGGTATGGAATCACACTGTTTGGTAATTGTGCAGAATTGTGGCAAACGAAAATTGATCGTATTTTGAAGGGGTTATTAAGGAGTGTGGGGTATCACTTTGACTTTTCAACTGATATTAATATCTTCGAATGTTTGCGAATGCCCAATTTCTATTCCCTGTTTGTGGAAACAGTGGTGTTACGCCACTTTTGGAATAATGATTTTAAACGTCCCTTCGTTCCTAACAGGAATCTCCGTCACACGTCCCGTTTTGTCATTCCCCGTTGTGTAACTCGCTACGGCAAACGAATTCGCTCTCATTATGTGCCATCTGTCTTCAATAAATTACCCGATTGTGTCTTTGAGTGTACTGCAAAAAGAAAATTGAAAAAAATGTTGATGAATTCTAGACTTTAGCATTTCGTGTTCACTCTGTACTGTTTCGTTTTATGAAGTGTTCTTTGTTTTGCTTTTTCTATTTTTGAAAGCTTTCGCTGTCCGACTTGCCGGGTCTTGTCCTACAAGCCTCCCTTGGCTTGGACAAACCCGTATTTGTACAGTGCTATTGAACATATGTGGAATAAAATTTATTATTATTATTATTATTATGACACAGTTCTCCTAACGCCTCAAAAAAATGTATAGACTTAAAGCAGCGGAAAACAGACCTACGTTGGTTAAATAATGACATACTGTCTGCCATTAAATCTAAAGAGTTAGCCTGGAAGTGTTGCCGCCGCTCACCACGAAACCAGATCTTTCAACTAGAATTTAGGACCATCCGCAACAAAGTCAACGCGCTTATACGATCGGCAAAGCGAATTTATTTTCAAAAACAGTTCTTCGAATATCGGAGGAACTCAGCCAAAACTTGGGAATTGATTAATGACCTGCGAGGCCTTCCTCCGCGTTCACATGGCAGCTCATATGACGATGTCTTCGGACACAATTCACTCGCAACTGCCAACCTCTTCAATCAGTATTTTGCGTCCTTCTCAGGTAAAGCAAGAAACAACCCCAATTCCTTCTCTCTTTCTTACTCCAACTCGGCTTCAGCTTTGCTTCCTTCGATGACTATAGATGATCTGGAATCTATAGTAATGAGCCTCAAACCCAACAAATCTCCAGGATTTGACGGCATACGACTGAATGACATCCGTAGAAACTTCCGTTATATTCAAAACACACTTCTCCTTCTGTTCAATACAATAATAGAATCTGGCATCATACCTAACGAGTTAAAACTTGCTGTTGTAAAACCTCTGTTCAAAGGAGGCCACCGAAGTAGGGTCGAAAACTATCGTCCAATATCCATTTTGCCATGTCTTGTTCAGATATTAGAGAAATTCTTATATAATACAATGTGCTCGTTTATTGACAAACATGACATTATGTCTTCGAATCAATATGGATTTATCGCTGGTCGAGGCACGCAGCCACTTCTTGACGCACTATCCGACGACCTGAACTTTGGTTTTGACAATAACCTATTTACTTGTGCCTGTTTCCTAGATGTTTCGAAAGCATTCGATACAGTTAGCCATTCCATTCTACTGCAAAAACTTTCCACTAGTGGCTTTCGCGGCCCATTTCTCTCACTGTTAAATAATTTCTTACATGGCCGCTCTCAGCTAACGGCAATCAATAATGTACATAGTACAAAAGTTTCTTTACAAGCCGGCGTTCCTCAAGGTTCTATCCTTTCACCACTTCTTTTCAACATCTACGTTAATGATATGGCTACTGCTCTTTCCAATTGTACTCTCTACCAATACGCTGACGACACTCTTTTATTGACACGTCACCTTTCCTACCCGAAAGCAATGGAAACACTTCAACACTGTTCCAACGAACTGATGGACTGGTTTAACCAGAATTTGATTACTATAAATATAACTAAAACAAAGCTTGTTTGCTTTCATAATCCTTTAAAAGTTGTTTCTTTAAATATTCCTCTTTATCTCCACACGTCCCACTGTTCGCCATGTTATTGTAATGAAGTTCCATACTCCGACACTGTTAAATATCTCGGAATACATTTTGATTCCGATCTTTCATGGAACTCGCATCTCACGAAACTGTGTGCTAAGTTACGAAGTATTTCCTGTCTGCTTTATAATACCAAAGCATTCATGCCTTTCATTCTACGTAAACGCGTTGCTTATGCATTAGCCTATTCCAATTTGCGGTATGGCATAACTATTTTTGGTAAATGCTCCAAACTATGGCAAAAGAAAATCAACAGTGTCTTGAAGGGAATACTGAGAAGCGTGGGGTACAACCGCGGTTTGTCGGATTTAGATCTTTTTCAAGCGCTATCAATGCCAACTTTTCAGTCCCTATTTCTGGAGACAGTTGTGCTCAAGTACAACTGGAATGACGATTTTAAGTCTCCACGCCCCATCTCACGAAACTTGCGGAAAGCTTCAAGATTCCTCACTCCGATATGTTATACCCGCTACGGCAAAAATATGCGTTCGTACTACGTCCCTCAGATTTTTAACCTATTGCCACCAAGCCTTTCAGAGATTACTTCCAAAAAGAAACTCAGAAAGGCATTCCGCACACTTTCCATCGATGAAGAGGCCTTATAATATCTCATTTTCTGGTTTCGTCATAATTGGTGTTGCTTCCTCACATGAACATTTCTTCGACTCAACATTATTTATGTAGTGTAATGCAGTAACGTCTGTGTACTTGTATGTGCGCGTATGTGCGTGTGTGTGTCCGTGTGTATGACTCCTATCATCAAGTTCTTATACTATACGACTGGAACTTTTCCATACCTCTTTTTTCCCTCCTACTAGAAAAAGAGCTTATATTTGTATTGTGTATTTTTTTTCCTTGACTCTGACAATAACTTTCTGACTGACATTTTTGTATAGTTTTCAAAACTGAAGAAACCATGTGGTGTTTTTCTGCTTTATTTTATTATTTTCCGAAACTTCCTGATTTACCTCTGCTAATTAGGTTCAGTCCTACAAGCCCCTGCTGTCTTCGACGAACCTGCCTAGTGCCGTCCTGAATACATCCTGCGTAAATAAATTTATTATTATTATTATTATTATTGTTATTATTATTATTATTATTATCATCATCATCATCATCATCACCCGCATCATCATCATCATTATCGTGATCGGAATGGGAGCAGCAAGAATGTCTGCTGGCAAAGCGGCTCCAAGCCCTTCTTTGGAAAGGCAGCAATATCTGCATTCTTCTGGACTTGGCGGGGCGCGGTTTCACTGCAAGTGCGCAGACGTGGTGGGAGACGAATAAGAGTTTTTTCATGACAAACCGCACAAGCACGTGAAGTGTCAGAACTGTACAAGGCAGAAGGGCGCTGAAGATATTGTGGTTCGTGGTAAAGATAACGCAAAATCCTGCCTCCACCAACAACACAACATATTTCAAAATGCGCCGGCAGTTTTATAGTCATGTCGCTTGTAGCTGTGTCAACAAGCTGGTCACAGCTTTGTGTGAAAAGATTATCCTTCTTAGCGAAATAAGTTACATCTGTGAAGGCAGATAACGCGTCCTTGCTAGCGCATCTCGCCAGGAACACGAAATGTGCCGCGTCGCTTGACAGCTCAAATTGGAAATCAGGCACAATTCCTTTCATGAATTTCCAATCAAAACCGTGGCCCCACAAGTTTCGCTGATGATGCTCGTGAAAGTGTGAAAAGCCGTGCTGATCCCGTGGGATGCTCATAGCACGCCTGGAAGCTTTAACGGGCTATAATGAGGAGTCAGAAAAGTCCCGCAAGCCTAAATAGCCCTCGCCAACCATTAACCATCGCGCGAAACGTTCGTGGATTTTACAGCAACAGAAGCTGATGGCCTCACACTAGTTCAACGAAAGCGAAGGGTCAAGCCTTCATCAGGATCGTGCGAAAATAGTAAGCTCTCTTCCGTCCCAAGACCGAAAGGCGTAAAACCCTCTTTCTTTAGCGCCTTGACCCGGCAACCACGTTCAGTGAAGTCGAGATTGTGCTTGCACCCATTTTATAAGATAAGCTGTTTGTGTGTACAGAATTGACGGCGAAGCACGAAAGTTACTCGTCGTTTCACATTTATACGACAGCAGAGGATTTTAAAATAAAAATAATGTTGATAGCATTCACTTATGAGCCGTTGTTTTCACGCAATTCATTTGTCCATTGCTGGTTGATGGAAATAATGCAACTGCAATGCTAACGTAAAAACACATCTAACAAGTATTCTTATTTTATCAAAACGTTCACGTATTTCGTATAAAGGCCAAAACGTGTTTTAGCAATACTGCTGTAAGTGAATATGCCATCTTAATTTAAAAAGGCGAAACAAGGTTAAGCTGCTCTTTTTCATCATCTGATTAATTTCCTCTATCATATAATGTAATTTCTGCAGGGATCCAAATTATGAAAGCATGTTGCTGAACTTTGAGGTTATGAACCTATAGCCGTTAAGAGAGTCAGCAGGCTATACGAGGCTTTGACCTTCAATGCAGCGGTGAGTCAGTCTGGATGAGAATAGCCTGTCGGGGTGATTCCAGCATGCTCGTTGTCACATTTTACAACCCCCCAAGCCTTGATGCGAGTGGTTTTCTAGAAATTATGAACCTGTGTCGTGAGAAAATTGAACGCAGACAAATTACTGTATTCTTATTATTAGAGAATATAATGTACCAGATATAGACTTGAATTTCATAAGCATCCATTCTTCTTTGTACGTTGTCACATCTAAGTCGAGTACTCTACTCTATTTTGTGAACTATCTTGAATTAAAGCAGTTAAATAGTTTCAGAATACAGCGGGAAATGGTGCTGGATCTAGCTCTAGTAAACTTTGACGTTGATAACCTAGTTCCGGCTGCTAAACCTCTTTGTTCCTCCAGAGTGACTGGCACGTCCCAGTTTCCGTTTCTTTCGAGGCTTCATTTAACAACGCAGAAGGTTAATAGCTATGACTCGTTCGCGTTCAATCAGAGTCATTATCTTGGCACTTTTTTATTCTTGAATGGCGTTGATCGGACACCTGTTATCTGAGGCAACAGACGTAGATTGCGCTGTGCAATTATTAACTAACCCCATTTAAGAAGCGCTCGAACTGTTCCGAAAAAACTGTCGTCATTTATTCCGCTATCCTACTTGGTTTCTACACGAGCTTGAGTGTGTCTTAGGGAAGAAGTTGCTACTATCATAGAAAATATAAGGTTATGCAGGCCTAGTTCTGGTATATTATGTTTTCGAAATCCGGAGCATCAGCTAAATTGTTAGTCGAACGGTATAAGAAAGATTACCGTGAGTGATTTCAACGCAGCTTAAATTTTGACCCCAAGTGCCTCTGGCAGTATATCACAGATTGCATGACCACGTCTTCTTCTGCAATACGTCTATGTGATGCATCCGGTAAAGTGCTGAGTGAACCTAAATGCCTGTCTAATACGTTTGCTGAATATTTTTAATCATTCTACTCCTCAAATCACGCGACACCATACAGAGCAGATAAGAGCACCAGTTTTCATGCTAACTTGTCCATAGCATGGTTTGAAAGCACTGAAATCGAAACTGCAATCAATAGACTAAACCCCAAGCTATCAGTGACATTTGATGGCATTTTAAATTTTATTAATTAGGGTTGCTCCTCGATTCGTACGCCATTATTAACACACATTTTAATTTGTCGCCCTAAAACTTTTTTTTCCTGAGCTTTGGAAACACTTTGTACATTTTGCTTGTTCACAAAGGTGGCAGGGGTCGATAATGTAAACTATTACAGGTCAGTATGCTTGTGCTGTGCGTTTGCGAAAGATCTTAAAAAATTGTCTTATTTGAGCCTTTAACGCATTTCTTTTAGAAGTAAAACTAGAATTTCACAACATGTTATTTTTCGCTGACAGGTGTGTTGAGACTGATTTGGTATATATTTTAAAATTTGTTTCGCCAACTGTCAATCAGCGTGGGCAGCTCGAAACTGTATACTTCAATCTATTAAAGGCAATTGACTTCCAAAATCTTTTATAAAAATATTTATAAATTAGGGTTAGTTGGAGTAAATAAACTACTTTGCACTCTTTTACTGAACTATCTGAAAGATCGAAAAAGAAGTCGTTCGAATGATTATAATGCAATCAAATGCAAAGGGTGCAAGCGAGCTGGACAAGAATGAAGAAAATTCTCCCTGGAGAAGGGAAACAATAGGGATAAAGGACAAACGCCAACACAAACTCAACTAAACCTTTACATTTAATGGCATTATAATCAAAACCGTAAAATGCAAGCCTTTCGCCCTTGTTGGTTTCAGACTGGTGGCAGCTGATAAAACCTGTTGGCTCTACTGACGCTCTAACCTCTGGTTAGCTCATATAGTAGAGCGCTGCACCTGTAAATGGAGCGGCCCCAGGTTCGATACCCGGACCAGGCAGACATTTTAATCGCGCACCAGTCGCCTAGCTGTGTTTGGAGATTTGTGTCTGTCCTTTGTCCCTCTTGTCTCTTTGCCCTTCTCCTGGGATTATTTTTGTCATTCTTGTCCAGCTCGCTTGCGCCTTTGCGCTGAATTGCATTATATTCATAACCTTAAAATGCAAGCCTTACACCCTTTTACTCTTCGACTGGCGGCAGCAAATTAAACCTGTTTGGTCTACTGTGCGTCTAACCCCTGGTTAGCTCAGTTGGTAGAGCGCTCCACTGGAAATGGAGAGGCCCCGGGTTCGATACTCGCAAAAGGCGGTTTTTTCGGTCACGCACCAGCCACCTAGCTGTGTTTGGAGATCGTGTTTGTCCGTGTCCCTCTTCTTCGGGGATTATTTTCGTCATTCGATCGAATATTGCGAAATCATTCTCGACCTTATATATCATATTCGAGTGTGTCGCAGGGGTCCATATTTGAACCAGTTTTATTCATTGTACACATAAATGATCTCGGCTACTCTGCCAGCCATTCGAATATTTTGCAATATGCGGATGATGTCAAATCGTTTAGGCAGGTTTCATCAAAGTATCACTGTGGAATTATTAGAATGGAGGTAATGTTGTGCTTCAATGGTGCGCCGCAACTTCTTCACACTGAATCCTAGGAAACTGAGATATGTCTTACTCAAGGAAATCTGCAGCCGCAAGGTATTGTAACTTCCTTTACAACCTACCTCTGTGTAAGGTTAGTGTTTCAAATAGGAGTGGTTGTGCAAAGAAAAGAAACATTTAAGAAGCGCAACGACGTCTTTTGGCATTCTTCATGATTGATATATTGGTTGCAGAGTTCATTATGATTATGACAGACTTTTACGACGATCAGGTTGTTTCACACTATACACCTGGGTAGCTAAACTCGTCAAATACAACTTTCTTTGTGTTATGACATAGTGGGGGGAGGAGCCGAAAGATTGCCGCGAAGTTTTCTTTTCTAACAAACCCGCAGATCCGTGTATCTTCGTGACGTTTCTCATTGAAGGGCGAAAAATCCCTATCACTCCCTAGGCTCCGAACAAGAGCAGCACGAAAGAGCGCGCGGAGACAGCCGTGGTTCATACGTGTGACGTCACGAGAAAGATTATAAGCTGCGACGGACATTGATTGTCTCTATGATGGAGGCTTGGGAAATTGCATTCTAAAATCAACACCGTAGAAGTTGATAGTCTGATATCGTTCTTATTTCCGCCGATAAAGCAGCCTTTACTAAAAGCGTCCTTGTTGTTCCTTTTATTTATTTCGGCTCAAAGGCCGACGTGGCTAGGCCACAACCAGCCGAGTAGCATTGTCCACTTTCGGGCGGATTTCGCTTCCGGGCAGTTGTCTCCCCCATCGGCGGGATAAAATCATTTTATGGTAGACTTTCAAAGATTAGCCAAACTGGGATTAATTTTGCGTTCTTTAACGGAAATAAGAGTCATGTCAGGTTGTCAATATTGAAGGTAATGTTTCGAGAACGCGAAGACACCAAGCTTTCACCGTACACAACCAAACTTGTCACCATCGACTTGAACAGGCACCATCAAATTTGTCGTTCACAACTGATAATCCTGACCCTGACGTCAAGGGTATGAACTATAAAAGGATGTCACCGAACGCGCCTGCATACAACGGGCCCTGGCACGAGCCTCTCGCTTGGAAGTCTGTTATGGCCGCTTGTGAGTTCGTGGAACGCAAACCGTTTTAATTCCAGAATCTCTAGAACCATTATTTCAAAAATTGCACGCTGTGCTGTTCCTCGTCATTGCTCAGTTGGAACGCTCTAGCAGGGTCGTCGAAACAGGAGGACGGGGAGGGGTCATTCTCCCCTCCCCCACCGTGGCGTCGAAAGAGGGGCAAGGGGCATGAAGGTGTACGGGGGGGGGGGGGGCCCAGCCCCCTGACCACAGCATTTCAGAGTTATAATAATAAAAAAAATTAAAGCCGTTTACAACTCCCTGTAACTCCGAATTGGAGCGCAGCTCTTGAGGAGGAGGAGGAGGAGGGAAGGGTACTCAGGGGAGGGTATACCCCTCCTCCTCTCCTTCTCCTCCTCCCCTCATCCTTCAATATCCCTCCGGGGGGGGTCACATGACCTCGGGGGTCACGTGACCTCGGGGTGGGGGGGGGAGCTTGCGCTGTGCATGTCCCAACATGCACCGCTCGGGGGGGGGGGGGGCTCGCGCGGTGCATGTCCCAACATGCACCGCGCGGTTACGCCGACGGCGACGCCGCTCAAGCCGGAAACGGGCGCCTAAGAGCTGCGCTCTAAAATGAAATACGTTTGCAGTTCTCTGTAACGTCGAATTAGAGCGCCGCTCTTGAGGAGGAGGAGGGGAGGGTATGCCCTTCCACCTTCCTCCGTACCCTTCCCTCCTCCTCTCCTGCTCCCCTCCCATTTAGGGGGGAAACTGAATTGGTGTTGAGGTCACGTGGCGTCAATTTCCCCGCTAAATTTAGCGGGGAAACGTCCCATAATGCAACACGCACAGTTGTGCAGACGGCGGCACCGCCGCCGACGGCGACGCGCTGCTCAAGCCCGAAACGGGCGCTTGAGAGCTGCGTTCTAAAAATTCGGGGGAAGGGATATCCCCCTTCTTTACTACCATTACCCCCTCCTCTCTCTCTCTCTTCCTCTCTCCCAAACAATTTCTACGGACCTTCCTGACTCCCATTTGTGTGTGTGAATGTGTGTGTATGTTTGTGTGTGTGTGTGTTGGTCGCACCTTTTTTATCTCCCTTCCTTAGGTTTTCCCTCTCCATCCCTCGTCGCCCCCTCTTCTCTCAAACACTACCGACGTCAGTCCACACACGGCGCTCGGGTGACCCCGGTAGCGTTGTTGACAGTTCCGGAAGATGAGCTCTAAAGCCGCGTACACCGCGCACGGCTCCACAATATCACAAAGTTCAATCTTCGCCTCGATTCCGAAGCGAAGATTTTGGCCTCAAATAACTCCTTCCCAAAGTTGTGAAACGTCACTTTGTCGTCACCAATAACTTCCACAAACAACGATCTTCCGACGAGAAAGTTCAGAGCATTTACAGCCCGCCTAGGTACAATTACGTATTATTAATTCTAACGCAGCGTAGGGATGTAGGGACACGCTTGAGCGACGTCATCAGTGCAGCCGTTCAATCGCCTGGCCCCACGGTGTTGCATCGCGCGCGCTCCGATGAAGCTCGCTACGACTGTGTGTTTCACATTCTCACTGGAATTCGAGCACCAAGAAAGTTTGGATGATTGACATCTCGTCCCGCGTGACGCCATCGTAGCGAGAGTCCAATCAGCACGCTCCGCGAACTTCGGCCCCAACTTTGTGTTTGACGAGTTCAGCGACCAGAAGACTTAAAATAGATTTTACTTTTTCGCATAAATGTTTGTATTGTCTTTTTGATTGCTCAATCCTTACTTTAACTGATTGCATTTATGTAACGCGAGTAATTCTGAAGGTTATTCCTACTTCCTTTTCTGAAACAATCAACCTAATCAACCCCATAAATCGCATGCAACATTTTTAACACCTTCCAACAGACCCAACATTGACGTTTTTAACTGAAGTGCTCAGACGTTTGGGTCTTCCCTAAACAGTATTGAATAATGAAGCATTTACTGTTTCTCCCAAAAAATAAAATTTGCTGTTGAACCAGCATTAAAGCCTGTATAAGTTTTCTTTCATCTTTTTTTCATTTTGGAGCGAGGGAGGTGTTTTGCCTTCATGTGGGTATTGTTTTTTGCTGTTGTTCTCGTTGTCTATACTTTTTGTATTAGCATTTTTGTTACTGACTGTAGACTTTTCAGTTTACAATATTTTAATTTTGGAAAGTTATAATATACCTGGCGTTAACTGGGATTTGACCGAGTCCGGCATAAATCGGAGCGCTGGATGTGAAGAGGAATTACTCGATTTCAGAAGTTTTAGCGGCCTTCATCGAATTAGCCATGCTGTAAATGCTGTCGGTAATGCGCTTGATTTGTGCATTTCTGACGCCAGAGCGGACTCGGAGGGCGATGTTGCCTATTTAGTCGTTCTTGTTGACAAGTGGCTTCCTCATTTTTTAGTAACGGTCTTCTTTCCGTTTACAATTAGGTCAAACATGCTGACTCCGGTGTGGATTATGCTCGTGCTAACTACTTCAGACTGTACAAGCATGTGGACGATGCTGACTGGGAAACTGCTTTCAAATGGTTTGATGTTGACTGTGCCGTCACTCAGCTGACAGATATTGTGAAGTCTGCATTTGAGCGCTTTATATCGGTAAAGTATAGTATCCGATGTGCATTTCCTGGTGGTCCTCTCGTGATTTCCGGCGGGAACTGAGCTTGAAATCGCGTAATCACTAAGAGATACAAATCGTCTGGCTGGGAAAAGATTCACTCTTTATTCAAGGAGCATCGCTTTAAGGTTAGGCGATTGAATAAAAGAGACAAACGCATATGGCACGACTCCATTGAGTCTGATCTTAGGTATTGTCCAGACCGACTTTGGGAATATGTTAGGTACAGTAGGCCATTCAGTGGAACTAAGGCTATAACTCTGAAGACTTTGACCGGTCAT
This sequence comes from Ixodes ricinus, assembly GCA_037355805.1. Taxonomy (NCBI): domain Eukaryota; kingdom Metazoa; phylum Arthropoda; class Arachnida; order Ixodida; family Ixodidae; genus Ixodes; species Ixodes ricinus. The sequence continues at coordinate 7,652 of JAZHYW010055907.1, read as the reverse complement.
GTCTCTGACCCTTTGAGGGTCTGCAATATATTTGCTAAAACATTTCATCTATTGTAAACCCCAACGTCCCCCAGTTTAACAAAACAAACCCGTTTCCTGATAATCTTCTCATGCCATTTCCTGCATTGCTGATTGATGATGTGGTTTCGGCCAGAAAATAACTTGTCCCGAAAAAGTCCTATGGGGAAGAGGGGATTCTTGCCTTCATCGTTAAAGAGTGTGCTGTTATCTTGGCTCTTGTGCTGCAGTACATTTTAGAGCGCAGCTCTTGGGTGCTCGTTCCCGTGTTTCGCGGCGTCGGCGTCGCTGTCGCCGTCGGCGTAACCGCGCACGTTGAATTATGGGTCATCACAGGCCCATACACCAGTTCAATTCCCTTCTGAATTTAGTGAAGAAACTGAATTGGGGTGGAGGTTTGTGTCGTCGCATAAACTAACATTGCCCGTTCAGTTTCCCCGCTAAATTTAGCGGTAAAACTAACCTCTCATTACCTCAAAACCAATTCAGTTTTTTTACGCTAAATTCAGTGGGGAATTGAGTCTGTGCTAAGGTCAGGACACGTCAATTTTCCCGCCAAATCTAGCAGAGAAATTGAATTTGTTCATACGTGGCATTCCACGAAGTCGTGTGACGTCATTTGCACCGCGAAACTTGAGAGGGAAACTGAATGGGTGTTGAGGCCACGCCTCCTCAATTCCTAGCTAAATTTAGCGGAGAAACTAAGAGAGGAGGAAGAGGAAGGAAGGGTCCTCCGTACCCTTCCTTCCTTACTTTACCATACCCTTGCCCCTCCTCCTTCTTATATAAAAATATTATAATATTTATTTTAAGATAATATATATATATATATATATATATATACATGTAGATATATAGATAATAAGCAAGAAACCCCTTGATGAAAACAGCAACAACGGACGATTTATTCTTCGACGTTTCGGCCGGAGTCCGGCCTTCGTCAGGAAGAACATTCGTCAGGTTCTTCCTGACGAAGGCCGGATTCCGAGCGTCGAATAAATCGTCCGTTGTTGATGTTTTCATCAAGGGTTTGATTTTCTTCTCGAGTTATACCCACGCCTTCGGCCCCCCGCCACCATGCCCGTATATATATATATATATATATATATATATATATATATATATATATATATATATATATATATATATTATATATATGTAATTTATATTATGTACGCGGGACTACGAGGTTTATATTTGTTCATATAGATATTTCTTTCTCAAACTCCTTAGCACAATAATTTGTAAGATCTAAATACCTTAAAAGCTGCGCTCTAATCTCGCATTACAGAGATTTGTAAACGTTTTTCAATTTTTTTAGCATGTCCTTAAAAACACGGACAGTACTTTTGAATATCCGTAGAAAAGTGCGGTGGTTGTGCCAGTGCAAAAATCTTAAAGCTCTTCGTGTGTCAATAATTACCGACCGATTGCACAGTTTTCTGCCGCTTTCAAGGTTTTTGAGAAAGTGATTTTTAAGCAGCTCGAATATGTAAAGTCACACGCAGCTCATTTTAAGATTTCTTTCAGGAAACTTTGATTAAACGGACGATGTTGCATGTTTGGCCAACCTGACGACACTATCTTTGAATGTCCGATATAACAATCATCTAGTAGAACTAGAGCACATCCAACTCGTGAAATCAGGGCACAACCAGTTAGTAAAAAAAGAGTTCAATCACAACATAGTAATGCCAGCAATACCAATAGGTTGTGTCATTTGTACACGAATATTAGAAGTCTAATGCCAAATCGTGACGACCTGTATGAGTTGCTTGATATCGTGAATGTGGCATTATCGCACTAACTGAAAGCTGCCTCACGTCGGAAATACTTGATAGTGAATCGTTTCGATTTCGAGTCCTCAATCATCGTTTGATATATTTTGTAGTGACCACGGTTCAGGGAGAGGCGCTAGTGTCCTGCTTGTTGTAAATAATTGTCTTCATCCCGGAAAATGTGTGCGTTATATCAGATCTAGATATAGCATTTGTTTCTATAAATAGTACACAAGGTGAAGTCATTGTCTGGGTATGTTATCGTCAACCTTCTTGCAATATTTCCTTTGTGGGCAAACTGCGTGATGCACTGTGCGACGTGGGAACGTAGCACCTTTTATCAAAACTGGTTTTGGTGAGAGACTTCAGCTACCCAGTCATCGAATGGGGCAGCGACGTTTCATCATCAACGACATCTCGGAATGAGTCTCAACTTTTATAAACATCTGTTTCATGTTTAGCTTTGAGCAATTTGTAACACAGCCAACACGAGCGACTGAGTCATCGTCCTTGGTTCTAGATTTAGTTCTCAGATCGCACAGTGAAATAATAAAATATGTAAATATTTTAACGACCTTAGTGATCACAAATGCATCCACTGCTACTTGCTCATTAAAAACGACACGGCCACGCTATCCTGCCGCAAAATTAGAGTGTATCGGAGAGCAAACATTGATCGCATTAAAATCGGCATCACGTCTATTCTTGACACATATATGCCTAACTTTGTTATAGTTTTGTGCAGGAGAGTTAAATTTTTTTAAACACTCTTTGTCTTAATTGATCGTCACGTACAGCTAATACAGTTTCGGGAAAAGCAATCAGCGTCATGGTACACTCGAGAGCTTAAGTCTGTTGGTAACCGAAGAACCGATTGTACCGACGTGTACGACTTCTTGACGCCAATCAGGGCTGCTCCGGCTCTTCTGTTGGTTTCGCACTGTACAAGTAAGCCGTAAAGAAAGCGAAACCACAATTCTACCAGCACAAAGTTGCCGCTCTCCTCCAATGTAACCCTCAAAAATGTTGGAGCACAATTAATCCCCATTATGATAAACCAGTCTCTTTAGTAAATGACAATGCCATTTCACTTACTGCTGATGACGATGTTGAAAGGTTCGGTGACTGATTCTTTGCCGTGTTTAATAATACTTTCATCACAACGCCTTCAGAGATTTCAACCCTGTCTGTGCCACCCATGCATCCAATTACTTTTTCGGAAAACGGCATTAGCAAATTAATAGACTCGCTCAAAACATCATCGTCACTAGGAGCTGACGACATAAACAGCAAAATATTCAAAATGACTAAGCCGCTGTCAACTCCATTTTTATCATCATTATATTTCAACAATCCTTAAATACAGGTCATGTTCCCGACAATTCGAAAGAAGGTAAGGTCGTTCCGGCTCAGAAATGTGGCGACACTCACTGGTCTCTAAATTACCGGCCCAGATCATTAACTTCTGTATTCTGTAAGCTGAAGTAACATGTAAATTATTTTCAAGTTATGCAAATTCGGAATAGAATAAGTCATTTTTTCACTGAACATGACTTTAAGAAAAACCGATCATGCGAAACGCAGCGTGACGCTTTCTATCAGGATCTTCCTTTTTTCTTATATTTTCAAGTTAATGCCATATTTCTCGATTTTTTTAAAGCTTTCAATCGCGTTTTTCTATAACCTTCTACTAGCAAAGCCGTCCGCCCGGTTTCTTGACTCTTCCATTCTAGCCTGGATTGAGGGTTTTCTCACCTCTCAAAGCCAGCATGTGCAAACTAACAACTGCCGTTCCCAGGGCGCTCCTCTAACCTTCGGTATACCGCAAGGATCTGTTCTTGGACCCCTACTTTTTCTCGTGTATCTTAATGACCTCCCTCTTTTATTGCCTTCTAACGTTCGCCTATTTCCTGATGAGTGTGTAGTCTACAGAGCTATAGCTAACACAGATAACTTGCTTAACATACAGGCTGATCTAGGTCGAATGAATGATTGGTGTTCAAAGTGGCAGTTGCTACTAAATACATCAAAATCCACGACCCTCTCCTTCTATCAAAATCGTCAACATTTTCACTCCTCCTAGCCTGTTGCTAAACTTAATATCTATTCCGTGTCTACTCACAAGTACCTTGGCTTACACTGCACTCTTGACCTTTATTGGAAAACAAATACTAATACTCGCATTTCCGACTCAAACCGCACTCTTGGTCTCGTGCACCGTAATCTTTGTTTCGCGTCCTTATATGTGAAGCTACTTGTACATGTCACATTAGTACGTCCGAAACTGGAATATTCATCGTCGGTCAAAGACTCCCATCAGAAATACCTTGTATCCGTCCTCGAATCAGTTCAAAATCATGCCGCTCGCTTTATATCATCTCAATACTCTAAGTTTGGTCGTGTTACTGAACTTAAACAAAATTTTCTCTCTAACCCATTTGTGTTCACGCAGGCGCGTCAATAAGCTCAGTCTTTTCCACAGATTTTTACTTCGTTGATTATCTACACAATTCCTTCATCTTGCCACCACCTCATCGCATCTCACCCCGCATTTCTCAGCATGCAAGGATTGGCCTTCCTTTCGCTCGAAACACAGCATTCCTGAAATCTTTTTTTTCCTGTGGCATCTGTGGATCGGAATAGCCTGCCCGAAGCCCGTGTCGCTGTTCAAGACATCGATTCATTCAGCCAAATTTTAACCTCGCTATTTTGTTAACCCACTCCCTTATGTAATACCCTGACTCAGGGTTCTTAAGCTATTTGAGTAAATAAACAAATAAATCAGAGTTTTCATGTTAGTTCAAAGCTCAGTCAAAATCAGAGCGATTTTCGTCGTACACGATCTGTTGAGACTAACCTTTCAACCTTTTTAGAGTTCGCAAAGCACGAAACTCTGTCCCAGGTCCAGGTCAATATTTTTTTTTCATTTTGACTGTTCTCAGATGTTTTACATTGTAGATCACAACCTATTGTTGAAGAAGCTTTGTAACGTAGGTCTTTGTTCGGGTTTTGTGACTGGTTCTGCAGCTACCTTATTGGTCGCTCAAATATCGTGGGTTCTGTTTAGAGTGCAAATCATATCATTATGTGGCATATTACGGAGTACCGAAAGGTGTCAAACTTTGGAACTTTGCTTTTCATAATTTTACTAAATGACATTGCAACTTGTGTCAGTAGCTCAAAGATGCAACAGTTCGCTGACGTCGTGAAAATTTATCGTAGTATCTGCACGATTGCTGACTGTGAACTCTGACAAAACTAGATTGAGTCGATTCGCGTGTGGTGTTGGACAAACTCGCTTCTTTTAAACCCCACTAGAGCTAAGCTTGTCTCTTTCTCCCGCTAGGTAAATATTATTGTTCAGCCTTATGAATTGCACAAGTCAGATATTTTAAGATCTTCAGTTGTACGTGACCTTGGTGTTTTGATTGACTCACGTCTCAATTTTATTAACTATGTTTCGAAAGTTATCAATGATTCCTTACGCATCCTAGGGATAATTGCAGGCATTACCCGTAACTTTCTCAGTCACAACTGCATACTGCAGCTATTTCGGTCGTTAGTTTTGTCAAGCTTAGAATTTTCTTCTACTGCGTGGAATTCTCTTGGCGTCAGGGAAATGTTAAGGTTAGAGTGCGTACAGCAAGGATTCGTAAGAATTGTCTATGATCGATACATTGGACGGAAAGTTTTTTTGTGTGTGTGATTACGTACGTCTCTTGGCTATACTTGGTCTTTCTCCGCTTTCGAGTGGACAACTAGTTCGCGACATGTCTTTTTTAAACTTATCAATGCTGCTGTTGATTACCCGCTGTCACTGAATTAAAATCTCACTTCATGTTCCCTGCGGCAAAAAAAGTCTACGGTTTATTTTTACCCTTCTAACTTAAAATCTAGTCCTCCGTTGAATCGTATGAACAACATGTATGACAAGTGTTTTCAGCCTGACGTTCATCTTTTACTACCCTTGCATGTTTTAAAAGAAGTGTAATGTGAGGTTAACTTTATAGTTTGAAAATGTTTTTGTCTGATTTTCTTTCACGTTGTGCAAGTGTAACACTCCCAAGGCCTTACCAGCCGTTTGGGACGCAATAAAACACGGATTAATTTATTGATTTGTTGATTGATTTCTAAAACAAAAACAAGAATTTCAAATAGTCATATAGCTTAAAATTTCGTAAAAACATTTCACAACCCCTATAAGCTGTCAGTGCTTAAGACATTTAGAACCTGGTGTATTCTGGTAAACCCGAAGGTGCAATAATCGTGATTCCTTTTGGCAGTATTGTCCTGGCACTTCTCGGAACCCAATCTGCTCTAAGCTCTAAGAGGATGTTGCTATACTCGCGGTCAACCTTCTGTGGCAATCCGAAAAGAGGAGGAAAGCGCGTGTACAGCGGTTGGTGCACCCTTTCCCCTAGCATTGACTGCATTGCCACAGAAAGCTGACCGCGAGTATAGCACACTTCGTAGATTAGAGAAGAGACGGGCAGAGTAGATTACTTCCCGCAGGTGTTACAATTTATGAGAAACGTTTGAACTCACAGGGTTGAGCACCTTCCAAGCAAGGGAGAGTTTCTGCAGGCATTCAAGTCCTTTGCGTCGATACTCCACTGAATTCTGGTAGAAAATGTCATGCCGGAAAAAGTCAAGCTGACGTTATGAAGATTAATTTTTAATATTTGTACATGCATAAACACTGCAGCATTTCTATTTATAGAAAGCTTCATAGCAATTAGATTACATAACAAGGTATAGATAATTTAATGCGTGTACCAAGTAAATCTAAGAGTGTAGTGAAATAGGAAAGAAGGAACATTGCACAAGTTCAGTGCTGGATAATCAGCTTGTTTATTTATTTAAATACCCTTATTGGCCGTTTTAGTGTGTTTCACAATGAATGCTTTGAATAGATTTTGTCAATTATTTCAAAACAGCACAGAGCACTCAAAGAACAAAGAATGGGACAACCATAATTTTGAAAATGACAGGTTTACAGATCTCAACAAAATTCTAAATCTTATTATACAGTGACAAAGGCGTAAGCATTTCGAGAAATATTTCGGTTATAGCTTTTGTAATGATCAGATTTGACAATAGATGCCATTCATCAATTGCATGCTGTGAGGTGCAAATTGACATTATAAAGTGCAAAGGACAGACACGAACATGAAGTAGACAGGACATCGCTATACTCACAACTGGGCATAGTAACACCCCAGTTCTAAGTATAGTGATGTCCTGTCTACTCGTGTCATGTCTGTAATTTGGGTTTATAATTTCAATATGTTAAACCAACTAGCCCACCTCAATATTTTAGTGTCAGGTGCAATGTACGAAAAAAAACGAGTTTGAAGCATGAATGAACTTAATTTTCTACAGGTTGTCAACTCAGGTGGAAACTCGGTCCGGAGTGTTGAGAAAGGTCGTTTTTGTCTACAGATATTTTTCGCTTCCTGGTCCGCCTGGTCGCATAAGTTATATCACCACAACCCCTGATCTAAAGGTCATGATGATATAACCTATGAAGATTGAATAGTCAATTAGATTGAGGAATACTTTCATCCACAGCATATAAGCGAATTAATAACACGGAATGAGCAATACGCGGTTGCAACAGAAAGAGTTTCCTAAAATAAAATTATGAAATTCCACTTGGTCAGAAAGCACATCAAATATGAACTGCGATTCCCTGATTTAATGATACCCGCAATGCGAACTTGCGAAGCATATTCAACAAGTCGGTGCTTACAGACACGCACGTTTCCCCTTTCCATCTGATGGTACGTTTTGCAGTTAGCAAATCAACCGCGGATGCTTGAATAATGAACTAGAGGAGATCAGATTATAAGAGAA
>JAZHYW010055906.1:0-11035 GCA_037355805.1 Ixodes ricinus | reverse complement strand
GTGTGTGGCGTATTTGAATCACTCTCAATCTCAAAGAATTCAAAGAGAGCTTCTATATTTTTTAGTGTGATATATATGAATAGTGCAGGTAAAACCACATTATAACTACTATTTATTATTTGGTCGCTCCTATCTTTGTAAAAATCCCGAAACATGCGCTCCGCGAGCAACTGTGACCTAAACAGCGGATTCTTTTTAGTCGACTATGTTTAGTTTTTGTTTTAAAATAATACCACGTGTAGAACCTTATTCAGAAATTATGCAAAGTTTGTGACTTAATTGTGTACGATTACTGAAAAATAAATTAAGAAACAGAGGTTTTCCACTTTTTGTTCTATTTCAGCAGCTGTATAAAAAAATAGTTTTCTTTTAAACTTACCAGTTGTTTGGAGAGTGAATTAAAAATCTTAAAAAATAAGGAGTGACAAAAATAAATGAAAAAGATTCTGTTCTGTTATCAACATAAATTTCTCATTAAAAATGATTTTGTTCTGTTATCATCATGAATTTCGAATTAAAAATATAATATATCGCATTTAAAATTATAGGTTTCCAATAGGACGTGCATTTTACTAGATAATGTTTTACAATATTATACTTTGATATTTCTAACGTAGTAGAGATTATGTGGCGCATAGGGTTTAGGCTGGAGGCCTCTCCAATCATGGCACCAGTGGAGATCGTCTGAAAACCCGCTTTGGCAGTTGCTATCTTATCGTTTTCAGACGTTTTGAATTGCAAACTTAGTTATTGTACGCTGACGACATCAATGTCTTTTATATGATTACTTTATTAAATGTCCCTTAGGTTAAATATAATAATGAATAAAATATATTAATATAACCCATAAATCCACCATCAGCATTTGCTCTTTTTAGCATATTTAGAGACTAAAACTCAAACTAGTGCATATACCTCTAACGGAATGTATGCACAGCTAAAACGGAATGTATGCTGGCTAATTTTAATACCCATTGTAAATGAAACCCACCCGACTAGAGCCTTATTTAAGAACACTGTGTTCCTTTTACTCTCGTCTGTTCTTATCACAAACGGTATTAAGTATTAAGATCGAGTATCGAAGAGGAACCTTTGATTAATATCATAAAGTAACTCACTTAGAGATGCAATCACTTTTGCGTTCCGAATGGACCTTTTTCACATACCGACGGCACCAGGCGGTGGCTGCACGAACTGGAAATCGAGGAAGAGGACCTACCCTGCGCTACCAATCGATAATGGGAGCTATGCTACCAGTTTTCTTCGTTCTCTGAGCAGCGGGGCGTTGCCCAGCTTGCGCCGCTGATGGCGTAAAAGCATCCCAGTGGCGTCCACTTAAACGTCGTGTTGTCTCTTTCCCCGGTCCGCTTTCTTTTTTTGCGTAACACAACTATATGTATGCTGCAATTACGTTTGGCTACTCGCTCGATCTGGCAGCCTCCTTCCGAACTTCCTCATTTTCTGGGTGCCAATTTCCGCCCGCTGGCAGTCGGGCGCTCGCGCGTGCGCAGAACGCTTCTCGAAGCAGCGTCCATTGCGGTGCTAACAGATGTTGCCATTTGGGCAGCATCGACCAACACATTTGGGCAGCATCGCGATACTAATGTATCGCGATAGTAGTTCAGAAATAATTTTAGTGTTTATATTTCTGTATTGCGATACACATTTTCAATCAGTATTTGTATATCAGTATCCGAATACATCGTTGGTGTATTCCTTGTAATCGCGATACAATACCGGGCCAATGCATCTCGTTACAGCGTCCGAGAGTACAGAGACTCCAGAAGTGGAAAAGCTCAAAAGATAGTTTTCTTTCTTTTTTCATTTCTTCAGAGGGGTAGAAGGTAGAGTAAATGTGACATTGAGGCTTTGTTATCAAGCTGCCCAGGTTTGCTTTGAACATTATGGCCCCGACATTGGTAACTGCCTCATAGGTCTTCCGTGACGCTTCTGTTGAGCAACTATTTTTGTGGAATCAAAACGTTGAAGGCACAGTGGGTTTGAGCTTTACATCTGTTCATTGAAGTGCCAGTGCAATTTACTAGGGAGAGCGTAAAGTTTTTTTCTTCAGATTATCAGATAGAAACATAATTTCATTCCAAGTCGACGTCTTCAAGTGACTTCGCCAAAGTCAACGACATGGAACTTTTCTGCGTTCACCTTCAATCTGGCAATGCAGTGGAAGCAGTATGCTTAGTTGTACGATCCATACATCCTCTCGCTTAGTTCCCACAGCTTTATGTTAAAAGGAAAATTACAATTCTATACGAAAATACTTTCAGGCTCGAGAACGTCCAAGTTCAACTTCAATATTTACCTAACGGTTAGTAAGATCTTTGTTTTCCACTGGAGTGCTTGTTTTTTTCTTTTAGAAGTAGAAACCCTGTACGTAGCTCACCTATTACTGAATTGGAAACAAGGCGCTAAAATATTGAAACAGAAGAAAAATAATCCCATGGTTTACAACTTTTTCACTGGAAAACCCGTCTGCGTCCGTTTTAATAGGAACCCGTGTTCGTTTAATACTCGAAAAGTATTCGTGTATTTGCTTTTCCAAATACTTCTCTGTATCTCAAATGTATTTCTGATGCTCATCGCAATACATTTGTACGGATGTATTTCAGTACCAAATGCAATTTAGTGTATCTCCGCCCAACCCTACTCTAAAAGCGTCAGCGGCTGCTCCAAACAAATATTTGCCTGCTAGAGAGCGTGCTACAAAAGGTCAAATGCCGCTTCCATCACTCCATTTATTTTGAACGCTTGCTACGTTCAGGCTATACAAACGCTTGCATCGCAGACATTTAGCGATGCTCTGCGCTTTCCAGCCAAGACATTGCTACGTTCACGGCGCTCTTAATCAGACAATTTAAACCGAAGCTGAAGCTGTTTTGTATTTGAGGAAACACCTTTAAATCGTCTTTTTTGACCGCCAAGATCTCGAATATCGAAATAATTGTTGTTTTGTTTGTTTCTTGGTTTTTATCTGGAGACTGGTGGCTGTAAAAAAATCGTTTTCAAAGTGCCGCTGAAGGCCCACCTTCCCGGAGCGTGGCGTCACAAAAGGAGTTGTCAGAATCTCAGCTCTCGCACGTCTTTAGCGCCTATCAAAGCTATGCAAGAGTACACTTGCTATTCTTAAAAAGGCAGAAAGAGACGTCACGACGGGTTCCACTGCGGGGAGAATATACGTGGCAAGCCAGCAATTGCACGCGCGGCCCTCGAGCGACATGCACTGGGCGGCCGAAACATCCTCCTATGACGTAACGAGGGGTCGGAGGTGCTTTCGTGTTTTCTCGTGTTTAGTTAAACATTTGAAAAAAAAAAAAGACAAGTTTGATATTCAGATTCACGGGATAGAACTACGCTAGAATCAACCCGTATCTCATTTTTTAAAGTGGTTTAGCTTTCCGTTAACGCGTGGCATGTGTGCACTTGATAGATTTTCCTAGAATGAAGCTATACTAGCGCCAATCGTGCTGATAAACCTGTGGATCTTCCAGAGCCTCCATGCTCTCGAGCTCCTCTCCCTCAGTGCGCACAGGTGATCGAACTCCACCTCGCCTACATCGGTGCTCCTTGCCTACCCCTTTTTTCATATGACCTACCCTTTAACCAATCAGCTTCGAGCAGCTCACTTCTCCTGTCCTACCCAATAACAATGATAGTGAGCGTCAAGCCTCGCGGCCACGTTTTTATCGAGCATTCACTTTATCTGGGCATCACGAAATGCCGAACACTTAGTCAAAGAACATTTCAGGGTAAAACCAGGGCTGGATAACTGGTCCATTAACGTACGGATTGATCGGTTAATGTCTTAATCGCCGTGATGGTTTGGCAGACGTAAGCACTCTTGCAGATAGCGGATTCAAGCCTTGAGCACTCTAATTTCAGAAAATGAAATTGAATTTTGCTACATTCTCGCTAGTTCAAAACATGTTTTTTTTTTAAATTACAGTGTTTTTTTTAAAGGACCTAGACTAAGAGGTATGTGTACCTTCCCAAATCAAATTTATATCACTGTGCTATAGAAGTAATATTTGAGTACTATCCTTTCCTTTATGTAAAATGTGATGGGGGTCACAGGCCCTTGTGTAAAACAAAAAAGTCTGCAATATAAAACAAGCGGGTCGATTCGAGCAGTTGAGTCGGAATGTCGGGTTGTCAGTGCCTGTTTACGTTGTTTCTGTCTTCATATGCTTGTACGGTGATATGCTGTGGTTTGTCAGCTCTGTTGTGCATCTCTGACGCTGACATCTGTTAAAGCGTGGTGTTTCTGAGAGGAATTGACTTTTCGGGTGTGCAATGGCGGACAGCGGGGCTTGGGCCGCCGGTGGTGCGGCGCGAAGCGGCGTGCAGGTGGGCCATGTGAGTTAATATTTTTAGTGAGTCATCCACAAACTGTCGACGCGAAGCGGCAGTGAACGAGGGTGCCGAGTTGATTAACTCCGCGACACACTGATACACCCGCTGCTCCCCATTGCACCTCCATAAAGTGCGACACTTTCGGAGAGTGCAAATCTCCCTTTTATTTTTGTAGTTTTTGCATGCCCACTAGGTGGCGCTTGATTCCACCTAATTGTATTTTAGGTTCGTTCATACATCCACACACTGTTTACGTAACTATAACCCAAGGAGGTTATATGCGGCAGGAGGTGGCGTTCGTATTCTCCATACATGTATACATGGAGCGAAGTGTAACGGACGGAGGCTTGGCCGCGAACTCTTCTCAACCAATGGGGAGCTTGTCAATGGGTGCCGAAATTGTTTTTGGAGCAAACAACCTTCATTGCCATGGCATTTTTTGTGGCAACGCTGTTGTTTGCCACAATAATTCATCGAAGTGTCTACTGAATCGGTGTCTAGCAGGCGGGACTTAGAGCCCAACTGCACCAACATTTGCCTGACCAGTAGGAAGTCGTCGTGTAGCAGACGCTCTCGACACCGCTCGACCGCGCCTGGAGCGTCGTCTAGAACGAGTCGTCGTAGCGTGGCTGTAGAAAGCGATCGCGTGTCAGTCGTCGTACGCATGAACGTACGTACGTACAAACCCGGCTTCCAGAAGGTTTTAATTTCACCCCGCCGTGATGAGAATGCGAGTTCGCATCGAAACATATTCTGGTGCGCGATCGAATTGAAAGCCAGCCGCGACAGTGAGCAGACGAAGCAGATCGCAGGCACGGGGCAGACGTACCCTAAACCTAACGACCGAGCGGAGAGCAGACGATGGGAACTTGGTTGAATTTAGTTGGGATAAGAGCGCATCGGTGCGCGAGGCAGTCTGGGATTGGGTTCTTTATCCGGCGTCGCTCAGTATGACGTCATGCCGGCTCCTGCCCTATTTAAACGTCCTTGCTATAACCACTATAACTATCTTAGTAGGAAAGCGACACGTAATAAAATGGCGCTGCTAACGCAGCAGACTCTCAATTCTTTCAATGGCTCTGAGAGTGGACGTTCAGACCGTTTCCTACGCGGAAAGTTGCGAAGTATCACACACAAGATATCAAAGGATACGCTGAAACCTAGCGACAGCGTAATGCCATTTGCTCAAGGAGTAAAATCATGGAGGAAATCCAGGGCCCTGATTGGCTTATTTGAACGTCCGCTCTTTCGCAAGCAGGAGCCGACAATGACCCTTTCGAGCTTTTTTGTTGTTAGAGACAAGGGGACCGCCTTCGCCGAGGACGGCGGCGGAATCGCCCCTTTTGGAACTGCAGTGGAGGACGGCGAGGTGTTGTGTCACTGTGGCGCGTATTGACTCACCCGACCCCTCACGTTCACGACGATTCGCAATGACAGTGTGCGGCGGTACATTACATGGCGACATGATGGGGGCGTGTCTAGCAATAGATACTTCGCGGGTGAACAAAAGGCTAGTTTTGGGCGACGAATACAAAACCCAACACCGCGTGGTGGCGCACTAAAATCGTCTCGGGCCTAATTCGCGCGTAGAAGCAAAACGCGAAGATATAACGGCGTCCGTTCCCGATAGGGCCGCACCCCTGCCAAGCAAGCAGCCAGAGAGTGGGCAAGCAAATTTCTTGAGACAGTGGCAGCTGTGTATGCGGGAAACACTGGAACGTTTTTAACACGCTGGTAGTGCGCGCATGTGTGTCAAGCCTCAAAAAGGTCAATCACGTGCCCCGGATTCGCCCCAGGGTTTTACTTCCAGCGTGAGGAAGCAAGCTAAACGCGGCCGGGTCGGTGTCAGGAGATTCGTCGTTCCTCACTGCAAACAGAGGCTCTGTTCGATAGTGTTTATGTCTGCGGTCGCGAAAGGGTTCCTCTCAAAAAATTATCTGGTCTCGGTGAAATCGAAGCCGGCATGAGGCCCCGGAGGTCGGCTGAACCGCTACGCGCAACGTTGACGGGGAAAGACGCTGGATACCATCGCTTCCACGGTCGCGAAACTGCCGTGAGAAATACGATGTCGGCGCTTCGGGCTGAATGCCTTCGGTGGTTTAGCGCGTCTGAAAAACTACGAATAGACCGTGTAAACTACGCTTTGACTGAATAAAAGGCAAAAGCGCGAACAAAACAGGGACAAGAAACACACACGACGGGACAGGCGCATTATATCAACTGTTTTTTCATCGCAGCATCGTCACCTATATAAATACAGATCATTGCCCAACAATCCGCTCACTCAAGGTCACACATCCAAAAACGCCATTTCACTTTGAAGCCGAGAGAGACTGGAAGCGCTGACGCGATTGCGTTCTCTCCTCTTTTTCTTTTTTTATGTAGAACGCCTCTGGTAATTTGTCTTTTAATTTCGAAAGTATTGACTGTCTCAATGGAGCGAGCCGACGTCATCAGTTTGAAGCGCGAAAACGGCACCTAGTTTTCCTGATCCCAAAGGTCCCATTGGCTGGCGCGCGGCAACGAGGCTCCCATTGGCCGCTGCGCGGAGTCAGTTTCAACGACCGCCGCCAGATGGCGCTGCGTGTCTGTGCCGCCAGCGCGCCGATAAAACTAATTGCCGCAACCCCATGCCACTACGGACCCCGCACCGGTTCAAACGGACACGTTGGCGCGCTCTCGAAGGCTTCTGTTGGTCTCGCCGCCAACCAGCATGCCGTCGCCTCCAACATCCACATCGTCGGCGATGCTTCTGCTCGTCTCGCCGCCGAAAAACATGGCGCCGCCTCTAGCATCCACATCGTCGTCGGTGCTACTGCCACAACTCGAAAACATTACTCGCGCCACAAAACTCCGCGGATCACTCCTCGGCGTTCCATTGGACATTTATGCTTCCGCATTCACAACTCATCAAGAAGTGCTTAGGTGCCTTCCGTCTTTTTGTTTTATATTTTGTCTTTCTTAAAAGCTCCGAAGAATTTAGGCCACGTTTGCACTCACATTGCCTACAATGGCCAGCAAAATGCCCCCCCCTCTCCTAACCGCGCTGTTGAGCACACACAGATTATGCCCATGCACAGTGCTCTATCATTGAAGCGGAGCCCAGTCTGCCCAATATATACCCTGCCACAACTAATGGGGATCTCTTACACCCCGTCGGTTATACAGTCAGTATATTCCACCGCGTGTTTCTTGGAAGCAGTATGGACCAACTAGCCCAAACCCAAGTTTTAATACGGTTTCACGCCTGCGAAAAGCCCGTGTAAAGCGCTCTGCCAGACTCGTAGATTACGACTCACGTCAAGCGGCCGCCATTTTAAATGTATGCGGCCATCGCAAATTAACACCCCTAGGCGTCTGATGGCGGAACAAAGTACACGTTCAAAGATGTTCATTTTTCACGGCACCTCGCGTGTAAACTAAATACAGCGAGCCGTGCGTCTAAAACGAACACCATCTGAGGTGTCCGCCCTGGGACAACGGTTGACTCTTATAAAGGAGAAGTACATTTCTGCTAAAACTGTAGGTCTGAGGACTATTTATGGTTCAGACGACCCCGTGTTTTACTGTTTGCTGTTATTTGGTGTATAGCTTTGTCTTAACTAATTTAAGGTTGCGCTATAGGCGAGCCACTTTTAAAGGGGAGAGTAATACCGCGTGCATGACCGATACTGAATACTTAGTTCTCCGTATATGCAGAAGATTCGCTTTACCCTTACCTTGTTGGCAACCTGGGGATACAAAGCCCATGTTGCCCCTCCGACAAGTCGTCTGTGGTCATATGCTCCGCGAGAGGACCTGGGACAACTGACCACGCGAGCGGCGCTCCGCCACTAATAAAAGGGCGTCGCAGCGTATGGGCGGGGGGTTTTGGGAACGCGGTGCGGGCGATAACGATCATTAAATGTCTCCGTGTTGTTGAACCGGTGCACTTTGTCATTCCCCGAGACGGCTAGCAGCTAGGGAATTCCCAAAACCCCGAGAGTAAAATATAGGAAGGTCACAAGGACTTTGCCTAGTCAGTGTCGCCCTAGCTCCCTCCCGAACATTCTAGGCCTAATATTCTAGATACCGACTGTAGAAGATAAGCAGCTGACCGTGACTTTGCTGACTGACTCAGACGCTTCCGACGACGACGCCCTCTTTCGCCAGGGGTCGACTCTGCGTTTCCGCAGACTCCGACGCCCGCGCCGCTCTGCACTCATCTTCACCTACACCTCTTGGTTGTTCGTTTATTTTGGGCCGAAGTTGGCCTTGGTCAACGTTTATTCTGGTTCATTATTCATCGACTTGTCGCCTTCATCTGTTGCAATATTTGTTTGACCGCCATTTAAATCCCTTTCCAGTCCGAACTCCGAAGCTCCAAAGTTGGAGACGTCAAAATAAGGAAACGCAAATATTCCGACGGGTGACGGCAAAATGATTATGAAAATATTTTTTCGTCTTTAGGAAGTGGAGTGACGGAGGACAAAATTTTATGGGAGATTATTTTTGAACGTGAATGTCGACGTCCCTTAAAGCAAAAATTCGTGAAACATATTATAAACACTCTATTTACGAGTTCCTTTAAACCAACTTTTTTTACAACATTTTTAAACTTTTGTACAATGACGTCTATCTATTACCAATCTGTTTAAATAATACAGCTCCTCGAAACGTGCTCTTGAAGAAATTGCGTCAACTGTTTAGGCCGCTAGCGTATTTATGGTAGGAAAATTTTAGAACGGCTCGATATGCTGTCGATTTATTGCACTCAAACATCGCGTTTAAAAACACGTATTCGCATGCATTTAAGCGTGAGGTTTTGACTGTTATGTGTCCTTTGTGGTCTTGCGAAATCTGTGTGAACTATTATTGCGTAAAATCAATAATTTTGTGTAATGCTTACTGACATAAAGTTTATATTTGCGTACTAGTTTATGCTTACTTTCATTCTACTTTATTTTGAGCCTATCATAACTAGGACTTTTATCATTGGTATCCATAGATTTTGGGGATGCCGCGAACCTTTCAAAGTTCGAGGTCGAAGTGTTTTGAAATGTTTGATTCTCGCTAAGGTTCGACTTGAAAAGTTCGTAAATTTAGAACCCCGCTGAATTCGAATTCAAATAATTCCAAAATACTAAGGTTTCTGAAAGTTCGGACTTCGAAGATAGAGACCTTTTTAAAGATAGTTCGAAAAATTCTAGCATTCCAAATTTATTCAAGATTCAAGTTCGGCAAATCAAATATTTTGCATTTTTTCGAGGTACAAGTTTGGAAAGGTTGAAAGTTTTGAATTAAAGTTCCAAGTCCGAATTTCACGGATGGAAATTAAATCATGCAGTTTTCAACTAAGTCTTCATGAATTCATCTAAAAATATCCCAAAAAGTGCTACAATTTTACTGACAAACACTGCCCATTTTTCTTACGCCGTAAATATACCCTTCGTTCTCAGTGCTGTGGTAATGACGGTACTACCGTTATGACTCGTCATTTGTCGCAACTTATGAAACATCTGGAAATTTAATTGAACGGTTCATGCAAAAAACCCGAGACGGTCAGGTGGACATACTTCCTAATTATTTGCAAACTACTAGCAATCTCGGTGAACGTAACAGCACACTCGAGGACAGAGAAAAGGAACATGCAGGACACACAAGCGCTGACTCGCAACTGAATTTATACATAAAAGGAAGAAGTAGAGGAGGACATTCTGAAAGACACGCAGGGCACGCAGTGCGTGTCACACGCGACACAACACCATTTAACTACAATGTCTGTGCTCCATAGTCCGATCTAAAAACAAGGTTTCGGTCTGAAGTAGTGTCACTGATGGGTGGCTAACACAGCAGTCCCCCAGGCTGTTGATGCAATGTGCTTCCAAGATTTCGCCAGTCGTCTTGTCTCGATAATGTCCAATTATTGTTGTGCCTTTAAGAATCGAAGTACTCGAGCAGGAATTGCAATTTTTTTCTGTCCTCGTCTTTTTGTGCGCTGTTACGTTCACCGTGTCATCATACCAACTCGCCCAACTTACAAAACTTCTACTAGCAATCCGATCAAACCTCGCCTAAATGCCTGCAATGCCGGCATAAGACAACTAAATATGCAGGACAACGCATTCATATAAAGGCATGCATCCAGGCTTCCCGAAAACTCTTAGTTGCTCTGGGTGCTGATTTTCGGCGTGATGACGCTTCGGATAGAGAAAACGATTGAACGCAGGCACAGCATACGACATAAGTCAAGGTTGAGGAGAATGCAACCAGACTAAATTAGATAACCACACGGCCTACTACAGCTGATCACTTCACGAGCGGCTGTTATCGGGCCAACCATATTGCAGCTGCCTTGAACGTTTCTTCTTCGATGAGTTAAGATGCTGGCCGCTGTAGAATGCAGCCGGTTACTAATGATAATGAAGTAAGCGCCTATTCAGCGTTCAATGTAGCGCATCGCCGTAGATCTCCGCGCGCGCCTTTCCTTGAGGCGAGCAAATTGAGGGACTTGCGTTCAAAAACAACTAATGCTATAAAGGGCGCTCCCAGCGAAGCGCCTCGGTTGAATTTCAAAACTGCAGATCAGGGATCTGTTGGCCTACTGGTTATCCGGGGGCAACTTACGGAGTTGTGCGCGGGGGAGGCTCTGTGCGGAAGTCTAAAGAAAAAGCTTTGAGGTACGAGGCCC
>JAZHYW010055904.1:0-21854 GCA_037355805.1 Ixodes ricinus | reverse complement strand
ACCTAGTTTAGATATACAAAAATTTAAAGTGTAGGAAAAAAAAAAATTCGAGATGTTATAATAGAAAACATACATGCAAAGAACAACACTTGCAGTAATTGAAATGAATATTCTGTATAAATATAGTATAATTCAGAGTTTGGCTAATTATGACATTATACAATAATTGTAGCCCTAGATATTCTTCGAGGCCTTAATCAAAGCGAAGATGAATGTTTGGAGTACTCGCGCAGGGCAGAAGACTATTAATAAAGATGGTAGGACTGGTGATGGCAATCCGCGATCACGTATGACACAGTGCAATAAGCAAAATGTACACGAGAAAGCAAATTACGTTTAACGCAGTTACGCAAACGTGAAACAGGATACTAAGAATTTATCAATATAAGGGTTGTCCAAGTCACCGAAGCTCGATCTAAAATGAACCGTAAAAATGGATACCTGCACGTAACAATCTTAACTTTACGTCAAATGTGCAGTTCACAGGTCGGTTCTTTTTTTCGTAAAATTACAAAGCGCAGTTCTCTTTTAGTAAAAAATGGGGCCAAGAAACTTGCCAGGGTCTACGGCGGGCGGCGACCCAGACGACCAAGTCCAGTAATGGTGTGTTTGGCGTTCGTATTGATAGATGGCGTCGGCAGCAGCGTCAGAAGGTGCAGCCGACCAGCGAAAGAAAGCAGACGACATGCAGACGAAATCCGTTGGCAGCAAAAGCGCCGTCGTTATGCAGACGCGTTTTTTTACTTTAAATTTTACTTTTATTGTCTGCATTTTTTTTAACCGAAGGTACATTTCAAAAACATTATGTTCATTTTAATAAACCACGGTGGTCGCGAGCCGTCGCGATAAGGAGGTAGCGCCATCTTTCATTACGAACTCCAAACACACCCGCTACTGGACCCCTGTCATCTGCGTCGCTGCCCGCCGTAGACCCTGGCAAGTTTCTTGGCCTTATTTTTTACAGAAAACAATCTACGCTTTGTAATTTTACAAGAAAAAACCTACCTGTCAAATACACCTTTGACGAAAAGTTTAGATTGCTACGTGCGAGGCGTCGATTTTTACGGTCCATTTTAGATCGAGCCTGGTGACTTGGACACTCTATATATGTATGGAATGTTCAATAAATATGTCGCACAACTATCAGCGGGCTAAGAATCAGCACGAATACAAAACGTTTAGTGAGCGTCGCGACGCCGTTCTTTTACACGTGCTAATTCTTGAGCCCGTAGCAGCGGGCCTGCTGGAAACGGGCCGCAGGCCACTGCAGGGACAACGGCCAGCCGCGTGTCGGTGGGAAGGCCTCCGCGGGCCCGATCTGGTACGCGGGCCGGGATTTAAAAAGCTCTGTTGAAGAAGTCAAAAACGCTTAGAAGCATTGTTTATATTAACAGTAAGTTGATTTAATGTCGAATGGGTTATGATGACGGAGTGCGGCAAACACCACCTGTTCGCTGAAGCGCTTGGTTGTGAACGAGCAACATTAAAAAACGAAAGTGTCGCCACCTCGCACGTACGCTGGCAAGCGGGCCTTTGGTTGATAGAGCAAAACACCAGCGGAGTATAGTGCTCATTTCTGCGTTGCAGTGATGCGGTATAGGTGTGGAAGACGAAAGTTAACCGCTGTTTAGTCATCTTTTTATTTACGTACAAACACCGCATGCCAAATTATATAGACCATTCCAATAATTGCCTCGAGCGCGCTGCGATCGCTTGTCTACTGGGCTGTTAAATGCGTTCTGACATGAGCATTAGCTTTCTTGCAGGAAATATCAGACGCCGCTCAGGCGTCAGCGGCTCGATGATTTGATATTTTTTGCCCGGGTGATAAGCCATGGAAATATTTTGGTATCTGCAACTGTTTGATATCCGTTAATTTGGGCGTCTTAGGATCAGAAACGGTTTGTCAAAAAGAAAAAATAACAGAACCTACATAGAAATCAACAGCGATCATGTAACTTTTTCACGCGTGTAGCTTTATAGCTTACCTTTTGACTCTCGGCCGGACCACAAATGCTCCCGTTCTATTTTCCATTTGATCAATAAAACTGCGCCGACTTGACATAACAAAATAAACAATTTAATCAAACGTTTCGTCTCCCATGCGGGAGACATCATCAGTGAAACCTTCAAGCAGGAATGAGAGAAAAACTTCATTCCTGCTTGAAGGTTTCACTGATGATGTCTCCCGCATGGGAGACGAAACGTTTGATTAAATTGTTTATTTTGTTATGTCAAGTCGGCACAGTTTTATTGATCATTATGAGTCCCGGCTTTTGGAATATTTTTGTATTTTCCATTTCCCCATAAGTCCGAGGGCTCTCAACGATACGATCAATTCCGCCAATCAGGTAGCGCCAAATGCGCAACGTCACGGCGCGATTATCACTTTTGGTGCCTGTTACTACCATCAACTTGACCAATCAAGAGCATTGACTGCGCCACGATTTTGCACATTTAGTATGTCTTTCCGCGTTCGCATATCTGCCGGCCTTTGACTGCGCTCTGAATTACGGTGAACCAAGTATGGAATGGTACGCGTTTTACTGCGATAGCAGTCAGTGGGACACTTCGCGGGTTTCGCGCCGTTGACCGCGCTCCATATCGACGGGGGCATTTTCGTAACTCCGCCAAAAGATTCCACATTGACGTCACGCCGCTTGAAACGACTCAGACGTCGCGCCGCGCATCGTGTCACCTAACTGATAATAATCCCTGGAGAAGGGGAATAGGTGTGACGAAGGACAAACACAAATCTTCAAACAAAGCTAGGTGACTGTTGCGCGCTGAAAAAATCCACCTGGTGCTCATATCAAACCAGGGACCTCTCCATTTCTCCATTTCCAGTGGAGCGCTCTACCGACTGAGCTAACCAGTAGTTAGGCGTCAGTAGGGCAAACGGGTTTTATCGGCTGCTGCCAGTCTGAAACCAACAAGGGGTGAATGGCCAGCATTTTACGGTTAGGTTAATAAACGTGTTAATTAAATTAATGCAAAGTGGCAAACCAGCTGAACTGATCAGACGATCGTTTATTCTGTCCAGCTCGCCTGCAACTTTGCGTCAGTTTAAATACACGTTACCTGTTACCTGGCGTCAGATCACACCATAACGTGATTTTGTCCTGTCATGTCACGTGGCACAGTGACACCATGCGACGTAATGACATCAGTGACACCATGAGTCACGTGATGTAATGAAGTCACGGAACACTAAGACGTCACGTGACAACAAGTCGTCACGGCTGACACATGACGGCATGTAGAAACATAAACATGAGACTGCTAATAATGGAAACCAATAAAAACAAAGCGTTTTTGCTTATGCACGAACTCATCTCTGTTACGTCACGGCGCGGTGGTGGCGCGTCGGTCGCACTTCCGGTCTGGGGCTGTGGGCGGAAGGCCCCATGTGAGGCGTGTATTCCTGCGTTGTTTTGAAAGGAACCTGACGAAAACATGCCTTTTCGTCAAACCGCCGCGACTGGGGCTGTACTAAAAGGGTCGAGAAAGGTTTGAAGATCAGTTTTCATGTTCTCGGTTCGTCCGAGACCGTGGATATGTGCTGTAAAAATGGTAAACCAGACGCCGCCGGACCACAATTGCTTGGGCGGGAAGCACTTTGGGTTGAATTCACGGATACTTGTGGTCATCAGATTTATTTGTTTTGTTCCAACATGAACGCCGGAAAACCGTCAAGTTGTACGGCCCACCTGCGGACTACGTTCAGTGCGTCTTGAAGTTCAAACGGCCGTCTGATCGTTCGAACTGTCGTCTGCTCTTTCAAACGCTTCTGCTTGTCGTCTGCTCTTTTAGACGTCACCGGCCCGTAGACGAAATGTTGGCCCGGTACTTGCGATAAGAAGTAAGTGCAGGCTTCAAAAGACTTAAGTTTGAAGGTTGGTAAGCAGGCTCCACGTAAACAGTAGATACAAGGAGATGTTGATTATTGTTACCAGCGGCCATCACCGACTTGTTATGCCTGATTCACTTCGTCCGATTCTGCTTGCGATTTTCAGTATCGACGTCGACCATCTCAGCTACGGTTCACGCTTTTGCAGCCAGAGCGACGTCGCGACTGAAAATTGCGAGCAAAATCTCATCATGTGAGTCAGGCTTTGGCGTACATTCTGCGGCGGCCACGCGGAATGAATCGCCGCATGTCAGATTATTCACGCGAAGTTTTGCGGTGTAATGAGCCTCGTTAATTTCGCTGACGCCGCTCATGTAGTCAGACATTGCCAGGAATACGTAGAATCAACAATTCGAAAGCGAAAAAGGGCAGGGGGACTCACACCGACGCCGACAACATCGCATTCCAATGGTTTGTTTATGGGCGACGGCGAGCTTGTTGCCCACACCCCCACCGCGCATGCGCGGCGCCGGTGGCGTCCGCTAGGGGCGCTCCGGGCGCTCCGGTTTGTTTGTAAACATGACTTGGTGTATATGCCAGAAAGATTCTCGGGCGATATAACGCATAAAGCTAGGTGGGTGATAAGACGGCGAAACTACGGGCATGAAGTTAGGTGGAGGTACACGCTTGAAACTTGAGAGTGGGATTTCGGAGGCATTCTTAGGTGACCAGAAGCCGGTGTTAGTATAGTGTCCAGTAACATTACACAAGACGTTCAGGAAGACACACCATCGACATGGTACGGTTCATACATACAAATGCAGTTTCGTCATTTCCTGCATTTTAAACTTGGGTGCGCGATTTTCGAAGTGTTCTTCAATTGCCGCAAGACAGTCATAGTTTGCGTCCAATAAAATTGTTTAACAGGTTCACCAGATGCTCTCTACTTAACACACTTTCATTGGTTCCAAAACGTTATGGAATTTTCGTCCGGTGTTGTTACTCGGTTGATGACGAAACGTCTATGCGGACTCTGGTGCGCGCTCGCACCTTTACCTTTCATTCGATTGATTTCTCGTAAATGACACCTTACCGGTTCCGACGTCACACCTCGGCTGTCGCAGTGCTTCACCTTACGGGTAGCGCTAAGTGTTTTTTTTATACTCTGGTGATAAAGTTAACGAACCTCAAAACCTTTGAAGTCGGTAATATATTAGTGGGGTTAAAAGAGAAAATGGAGAAAAGCTATGCGGAGTGCAAGTTCGTCTGCTTCTTCTTGCAGGCGTTGCGATGACGTCTGAACGCTGAGCTCTGATTGGCTCTGATGGAAGAATAGTGGGTAGACCTCAAGGCAGCTTGCTTATAAGTTCCTACCTCTTATTAAAAAATCAGAATCATAGAGAGGCTATCTTCTGGCGTCACCACAACCCTTGCAAAAGAAGCAGACGAACTTACACTCCGCAAATACTTCGTTTTATATCAAGTCCCAGCGCAACGTACGCTACAATTTAAAGGAGCCCATCAAGCAGCCCCGAAACTTCATCGTCATGGCTCTTATTGTCTTGGTGAATTTGGTATCACCTACTAAGCCGATCACGCACAGTAATGCACTGTAATTCAGCGTTTTTGTTTCTCGTGCGTGATTGGTAGAACAGGTGAAAGCCGAAACCCACAAAAACAGTGAGGTCTGTGAAGAAGCCCCTTTGTCGCTGCCTGATTGGCTTCAAAGCATCGTAGCTAGGGTTCCGTGTTTTCGGAGTTTATTTTTCGTCAAATTCGGAGGTTGTTTTTTGGAGTTTATTTTTCGCCAAAAATTCGGAGTTTATCGGAGTTCATTGTTTTTATTCCTAATTTTTCGGAAATTAGTAGTTCAATTTCGGAGGGTTTCTTGTTCAAAATAAATAAATATTATTCGGGTGTAAACCAGGGACTCAAACCGGAACCGTAACCGAAACCGAAAATTGCTTAGGAGCGAAATTCTTTCAGTTACCATAACCGGAACGAAACCGTTATTTGAAATTAATGAAAACCATAATTGTTACAGTAAATTGTTTACCGGTAATCGATATTAACCGATATTAACGAGAAAATATTAGTTTTCTCAAGAAAGACCACGAGGAGGGGACATTGAATTGCCGTGGCCATTTGACAGAGTTACCGTCAGCGAGTGGTGTATCTGGACTGGTGTATCTGGTGGTGGTGTATCAGCGAGTGGCTGATGAATGGTGTATGACCAAATGATCAAGTCGAACATTCTACTTTTAGTAAAGGGCAGCACAGTTTGGTTGTTTTAATAATATAGGAAGAATAAATTATGCTATTAACTTTTCAGTCATTAGAATTATGTTCGGTTGATTGTAACTATTTATAAAAGAAAAGAAACCTATTCCGTAAAAACGTTTTTTTCCAAACCTAGACATGCTTGCATCAAAGTCTAGCCACACTGTCAAGAAAGTTGAACCTTGTAGAACCTGCTTAAAGGGGTGCTCCGGCCGTTTTGAGCTACCTAAACAAATTGCATTTTCTGACTACCCGGGCTTCAGTCGTCACGGTATGCTATTTATTTTCTCCAAATTCAAAATAGCAATTGAGAAAACCGTAAATGAAGTTGATGCCGAAACCAGCATTCAAATTTTCGCGCGCTCTTCAGTGGTGTGACGTCACATATGGTACAGACTTTCAGGTCGTGCATGTAGTCTTAAACAGAGTATGTCAAGTGTTTTTGCGTGCTTCTCAGTGAATCAGTTACCAAACATTCTTTTCCCACCATCAAACGTCTTGTAATCAGTTGGGAACATGGCTTACTGCCCCCTTTCTACCATATCTGTCGTCACACTTCAATGTTGCCCGTAGGGGCTCCCAGTTTGAGAAACACGAGTGAAAACGAAATTCGAAAATTCAATAACTTCGCGAATATTTTTTTTTCACACAATACTTGGGGAACTCGTAGAGCCATGTCTATCGGTGGGTTGAGACAATTTTGAAGCAAATCAGCGACCATGAAAAAATTGCCGGAGTACCCCTTTAAAGAGGTCGAAGCTTCGTCCAACCAGTCGAACTTTTAGATTCGACGTAGAAAATCCGACTCGACGGAAGTTCCTGACATCCCGGGTTCCAACGTATCTGTAGGAGACGCTCGCCTCCAACCATTGAGAAATCGGCGCTACAATGTAAATGCACATTTTTTAGCGTCACAGAATCGGACAGCGTGAAATATTCACTTCTATAACCACGTGCATTTGCTTGGAAATAGCAAAAATAACGAAGGTGTAACAGGCACAACAACGGATACTAAGAGAAGGAACGAACAACACAGGACATATGTTTACAGCTTTTAGTGTTGTTCGTTCCCCTGCTAGTCTTCCTTGTTCTGTGCTATTGCATTTGCATATGTTTGACTTCCACCAACACGCCCAGCTCTTAATTTCATTACTATATGCCACATAGCAGTATTTTACTAGATTAGGGTTATAGTTCTGTTCCTTTCTTCAGTGTGGGCGAAACCTCTCTGCATATCTAGCTTGCAACAAACAATAGCAACGAGAAGGTACGAATGGCTCTTCCAGCACCTAGCGGGAACTTTCTGAGGGTTGTTTACAAATGCTGCCAAGCAACAAAGTAGCGATGTTTATTTTTATTTTTATTATGCAACATGCGATGATTCCCGAGTAGCGGGCGTAACATACATTAGCTTGGGTATCGAACTATATAATGCAAATAGATGCAGTGAACAAGTGTTGGAGCTAGAAACGTGTGGAACTTTTACCAATTGGTAATGCAGTGAACAAGCGTTGGAGCTAGAAACGTATGTAAGTTTTTGACAATTAGAAGTCCAAATTCTTTTTAGATGCGGAGCATCTCTTGCTCGGGTCTATGTCTCGCGGCGTCGGCGTCCGCGTCGTAGTCCGCACTCACACTACGCATGCGCAACTCTCCTCCTTCCCTCTCTCCAACAGCTGCGCGTTACTCTCTCCGCTCTCTCTTTCTACCAGCTGCGTGCACTTCGCGTGCGTTCGCTCCTCACTCACACCGCACGCGCATGCGCAACTCTGCTCCTCTAGTCTCCTCTCCTTCAAGTGTGAATATAAGCAGTGGTAGCGCGCCGCGCGCCGTTCCCCCGGAGGAGTGAAAGGAGGATAGTTTTGGGCGCGCGGGTCGCAGCACTACGCCAGGGGTTTCCAGTGGGGTGGGCTTTTCCCCGCAACTCTGCGGCTGTCGTGCTGCTAGCGTTTCTCGGCCGCTCGCGTCCGCCGCAGCCCAAATCCGGCCGGTCAAAATAAATCAATCAAGAAGGAAATAAATTAATTACAATCCGCGATGCTCCGCATCACCCCATGGTTCCCCTCGGGAAGATGGTGTAATTTTTTTGAGTTCTTGTTATTGTGAATGTCCCGTTGTTGGATATCTGGGACTACTTTAAACAGTTTATTATAAAGCGGCTGTCTAGCATTTCAATAAAACAAATAATCCAAAATAAACCGGTTTATTGGAACGTGTAACCAGTAACCAAAACAGTAAAAATTAAAACCGTAAAAAACAGAAACGAAACCAATATCAACAGTAGGCGGTGACCGCAACCTTAACCGAAACGGTAAATTTTTCGGTTTGAGTCCCTAATGTGAAGTGTATGCTGGAAAAAGAAAAAAAAATGCGATGCATCAATTCATTTTTTTTCAGTTAGGTTTGGCGTTGGTACCATAACTTCTGGCAATACTTATTCATCCTTCGACAAACGTTGCACACAAGTGTTGCTTCAATAAATGTCGATACCTCAAAATCAATAAGCTCCTGGAGGTAGTCGTTGGGAAGCTTGTATTCCTTCCATGCTATTCCATCAACCTACCGCTCGGCCGCGCGAGGTAGAGTGGTGAAGGATGTAATAGAAAAGTTTCAACTGTCCCTCTTCCCCACTTTATGCAATTTCGATCGTTCACAGCTTTCACTGTTACAAAAACACACCCTCTCCTTCCTCTAAAGCACGAATAGTATGACCAAAACTGGAAACATAAACAATGACTTTTCTAGTGACCCGAAAATACAATGACCTGTTGTCCTGACAGAAATTTGAAAGATAATTGTGGTGTCATTTTCCCAGGACCATATACTATACGCGTTTTCCTATTGAAAATTCCATCAAGGTACGTAATTTGGGACACTGACTGCCAGTCAGCAGCCCTGGTGGAACGTGCCCTGATGGTCCATCAGATGACGTCTGACTGCTACTGCCAAGGGAATTTCATCAACAAGGGCAGCATTTATATAAAAGCTCCTATTCCGAGGTGGCCATCTTAGATGGCTATGAAACGGTCCACAAGCCGAGGCGCCATCGGCTGTGTCTACAGTGCCGTCCGACGGCACTACACTCGCGCTTCAAAGTGCCGTCCGAAAGAGAGTCGGACGGCGCGTGTATCACTGGGGAACTCGTTAACCCCCTCCCCTGCCTGCGTTCACGCGGCTTCGCGGTGACAGTATGCGGCTGCTAATTACAAAACTATTGATCCAATTGGCCCCGTCGTACACGCCGCTTCGCGGCGTCCAGCCGGCAAACCAAGCCCCGCTGTTCCCCATGCACCTCCGGAAACGAAGTCCCATACCATTTTGTTCAGCGAAATTTCGTCGACAACATTCGGTTTTCCCAATGTTAATCGTAAAAAAGAAATGTAAATATCGCCAACTGCGTCGACAAAACAAAATGCTCAAAAGATTCAACAAAAAAAAAGCAACCTTACACGGGGGATTGAACCCGGGACCGCTTCCTCATGAGGCAGACGTCTTACCACTAAGCTACACTGCAGCTTTAAAAAACACGTTTTGAGAACTCGTTTTGTACGAGACTTCCGGACGGCACTTGAATGCGTGAGTAGAATACCGTCGGACGGCACTTGAACGCTCTGCAAGAGTGCCGTCGGACGGTACTCTAGGACCAGTGGTCCTCAACCATTGATGTTTCACGGACCCCTTCGTAGATAGGCGGAAATGATGGAGGACATTATTCTGGGTGAGGGAAATAGAAATGTATAGGTTAATCATAATAATAATGTAATAAATGAATATGACAAATTTCTAGTATGAAGTATGGACTTATCTCACTGACATACGCGCGAGAGAACTCACCCGAAAATTGGAACGTTTCTTCTCAATGCGAAAAAAAGACAACTTATATTGCCGGGCTTGATTGATGAGACAGGGCTTTGCGGACCCCTAGGATGTCATCGCGGAGCCCAAAGGTCCGCGGACCCCCATTTGAGAACCACTGCTCCAGACACTGGGGTGTGTTAACGAGCTCCCCAGTGATACACACGCCGTCTGACTCTCGGACGGCACTTGTAGGCGCGAGTAGAGTGCCGTCGGACGGCACTGTAGACACAGCCTCTAAAGAATGCTTCGGCTCCATATGCAAAGTTAAGCCTTCAGCATGTTATGCGAAGCACTCGTACATCAATCACCGTACTTCAGTTCCTACTCACCTGCCATGTAGAGTACTTTCGCGTCGTAGAACCCTCCTTTTGTTCGTGCGTCTCCGGCCCCGTAGACCTGGTACACCTTGTCGTCTTCAACTACACCGCTAAAGTCCCTCACATCGTCGGAACTCACGACAGGCTGGGTCTTGTCGAGTAGAAATTCTACTAAAACGTAAGACATTCTAGAGCCCGGGCAGGATCAACAGGTTGGAGCAAGCGAGCAAGCAAAACGAGTCGAGAGCGATCGTTCATGGAAGCTCGGCGAAGCCTCTCATGGGCGAAGTGTAAGTATAGAAAGTGGCGTGTTCGTCGTTTCGGCGGGCTTCTGATCAGGGTTGTCGGGTGTCCTGCTCGTCATATCTCTAACATCAGCGGTTTCACGTCCCGAAATCGTTTTCTCGTGCATAGATATTTTTTCGTATTCATAGATTTGACGAAATAGTGGTATTCGAACCAACTTTACGTCCTTTGACCATACGTCTGTCTGCTCGTCAAAGCTTTTTGACGTACAGTCAGAGACAATCGATGTACAATCAGAATCGCCACCAAGAAATCTTGACGGCATTTCGCGGCGGCCGACTGTCACCAGGAAACCATCAGAAGGCCGACAAGCGGAGTCTGACTGGAGTTTGACTGTCGGTCAGAGCAACTTGTTGGCCAATCAGACATGCTTGACGTACAGTCAGGCACAGCGGTCCGATTAGAAAACATTGACTGCCAAACAGGGTTACATTGATGGATTTTTCGTTCGGGTGACCACACCATTAATTGTAAAATAATTTTGTGCGTGTGTCTGTGTGGGCCGGGGGGGGGGAATTGGCACATCGAAATTCGGAGTTCCTCGGATAAGTCCAAATTTACCAAAATTTTACCGGCGGGTGTTTTTCGGAGTTTTTCGGATTTATCCGAAAACGCGGAACCCTAATCGTAGCTTCGATTGCGGTCCTACTTAATGTGAAACTGAGTATACGCCAACACAGGGTTTACAAACATGCTCGCTTTGGCCACACCAGGTGTGGAAACTGTGCTTGCGCAGAAACCCGATCCGGGAGGAGTGAAACGTTTGCGCAAGCGCAGTACCGACAGCAGCGCCACCGCAGTGGCGTGACGTTAGTGAGTTGAGTTGCTCTATACGAAGAGCAAGGTGTTCCCAAGAACGTATATGGTGCATCGGAACGCGGGGAAGGGGCGCGCCAATCAAAGGGCAACATGTAGAGAAAGCGCAGAGAATGCGCAATGACAAGGCGTTAAACAAAGCGCCATCGTTGGTTGAAGTCCGGGGGAAGCAAACGCGCGTGGGTGCATTTGAGGGGTGAACAAACCCAGCGCGAAGGACGGACGAGCTTGCACACCGTGTAGTTGTGGCTCTCGTACCGCAAGAAAGATATTTCCAGTCACTGAGAAACTGAGTCGCCGACAATTCTTTCAAATCTGATTCTCAACCTTGAGCGCTAAAATCCCGCGTGGTTCGATCCTCCTGCGACGGGTATGTAATGTTGCAGAAAGTTACGGTTCACCATCGTTGGCCGAGATCGAGAAATGTGTTATAAATCGGGGCCTCGTTCAAAAATCAGCAACGAAAATGGGGGCCCGCACATACGAAGCCCAAAACTTTCACCGAGGTTGTATTTTATTGCCGTATCTTATCTTGAAAAAACGCTCAAGGCGTAGCTTTCTTGGTGTGAAAAAATAGGAAATTGCACCGGAAACATTGCAGTGGCAGTGTTCCTAGATATTCGTCGAGCATTCGATACGGATAGTCACGCTCATATTCTTGAAGGACTTGTGTCTTTTGGCGTACATGAACGCATGCCTTACTGCATAAAGAATTTATTCGATACAGGTACATCGTAGTGTGTACAAATTGTGGAGACAGCATGCATCATGAACCGCATCATGGAGTACTCAAAAATAGCGTGTTGAGCCCCACTCGTTTTAATGTCTTAATGACGCAGTTACCGCAGAAACGCCAGCCACCTCTATGAATATCTATGTATGCTGACGATATTTGTATCTTAATCTCTGGTTCGTCCTTAGATATTTTGAAGAATCAGTTACAGATAGCCTTAAACACGACGAACAATTTTATAAAAGAACGAGCAATGGAGTTATCTGGTACGAAGTAGGCCAACGTCCTATTATGCTATTTACCAGAAAAAAGCTTCCTGGTTTCGAACTTAATATAAATAGAGACTCAATTCAGGGAGTTCAATCGTATAAGTTTCTCGGTGTCCTACTGTATCATGATTCCTTACTTGATCCAAACATATAGAAATGTTGGAGGGCGGAATTAAGTGTGTAACTAATGTCTTTCGTTGCATCGCGGGTGTACAGTCAACGGCAATATGAGCTGGTACAGGGCAATATCACCTGGTACAGTAAAAATGCCATGTCGGCAGTTCATGCGGCATCAAGCTATTAAAAGGAGCTTTGAATGAACTGCCCCGTTCCCTGGGGTAACGATATGGCAACAGGATCCATTGTTTACCATACTGGAAGCACCCACGCAGAATTTTACCCTTTTTCGTCTAGCACTCGGCTGTCTCAGCTTATATTGCCGCCGACTGTAAGATAAATATTATTACGCTATCGGACGATCACCACGCGAGAGAATTCCGAGACGTCATTCACCAGTATGCATGTAGCAATTTAATAACAGTACCAACCAGAGTCACTCCAGACACTGCAACATCCCTTGACATCTGCCTCACGAACGTAGATATAAATCATGTTACGGCCGGTGCTATCTTATACGATATTAGTGACCATCTACCCATATTTTGCATAAGGTCTTTTACAAATTGGAAACAAAATCGTGGTATGGAAAAGTTTTGGTACCGCATAATAAACGAAGAAACGCTTAGTACTTTTGGCTGCCTAATAGAGCGGGAAAGTTGGGTCGACGTTTATAGAGAATGCAATCCTACAGTTGCCTATAAAAGCTTCTTGACGAAATTCAAACACTGTTATGATGCTGCTTTTCCTCTCCGGGAAAGTAAGCAAGGGCCTAGAAAAATTAGAAAACCGTGGATAACTGGCAAACTGTATAAAAGAATACGAAAAAAAAACTGCATGTATCATGCTTTTATAAAAAATCGTGATCCCGCTCTATTGGATGCCTTCAAAAAGTTTAGAAACAAATTGAACTCCGACTTAAAAAAGCAAAATGTGAATATTATCAAAATAAATTTCTGCATATTCACAATGACCACAAGAAAGTGTGGGAGACGATTAACTATCTAACGAGCAGGAAGCAAACACGCAGCAGCGTGAAGGAAATCTTGATAAATAACAAAAGTGTTGTCGGTACAGAACTTGTTGACGAAATGAATCGGCATTTTACTAGCATAGGCACGTGCACGGGAAAAAATGCAAGCTCAGATAACTGCGTGCTGGCAGGAAATCAAATGGAATCTATCATGCTTTTTCCAACGACACCAACTGAGATTGATAAGATAATAGATAGTCTAAAAAATGATGTTGCAGCTGGTGACGATGAAATAAAAGTGCTACCAATTAAGTACACCGCGAACATAATAGGTCCTATATTGTCCCACATAATAAATATGATGCTTGAATGCGGTAATTTTCCTGATGAATTAAAAATCGCGAAAGTAACTCCTATCTACAAGGGTGGCGGAGAGACCTCAATTAATAATTATAGGCCCATTTCAGTACTCCCGGTTTTCTCCAAGATTTTCGAGCGTGTCATCAACGACAGGATAACAGTGTTTTTCAAAAAATATAATATAATAACTCCTGCTCAATATGGTTTCCAGAAGGAAAAGTCTGCAGAATCAGCGCTCATCGATATAAAAGATAAAATTGCGGAAAACATTGAAAACAAATTGGTTACACTGGGATTGTTTTTGGATTTAAAAAAGGCGTTCGACACTGTACAACACGATATTTTACTTAAAAAACTTAATATATATGGTATACGAGGAATAGGGCTAAAATTAATTGAAAGCTATCTAAATGAACGCTACCAATATGTATGCTTAAATAATGAGTCATCTAGCAAAATGAAAATAAAACATGGCGTTCCCCAAGGCTCTATTCTAGGGCCTCTGCTATTCCTTGTCTATATAAACGATATAACACAAATACCTGGCTCCCCTCAGTTAATAATGTACGCAGACGACACAAATGTATTTTTTTCTGGTGAGACAAAACAGATCGTAGAGAAATTAGCCAATGATTATCTTTTAAAACTCTCAAAATGGTTAGAAACAAATCGCTTAGGTCTAAATACATGTAAAACAAAATATGTTATTTTTAAGCCGATAAACAAACGCGATCACAGTACTATCAACATAACATTTGAAGGTACGTTGCTGGAGCAAGCTACAGAGCAAAAATTTTTGGGGGTGTGGTTCACTGAGGACCTCTCTTGGTCAACTCATGTTAATATGCTCAAGGCTGAACTGTCCCGAGTTACTGGAAGCATATACAAAGTGCACAGTTTACTACCGACCTGGCTTAAACAAACATTATATTACTCCCTATTTTACTCAAAAATGAGCTATGGTATCTTGGTGTGGGGAACTACGACAGAAACTAATTACAATAAACTAATTACCTTGCAAAAGAAAATCTTGCGTATGTATGAAAATTATAGAGGAGACAGAAGAAATTTAAGCACGCAGCCACTTTTTAATAAATATAATATGCTAAAAGCAGATCAAGTATTTTATTTCAAACTATTACAGTTGATACACAGAAACAAGCTCCACACTACACCAACAGATAATCTGAGCATGTACAATATTCGAAACCCAATAAGGAAGATGCCGGCAATAAGAACTAACTATGGCCGACAAAGGCTAAATTTCCAGATAAACAAAACTCTAAACAGAAAAGATATCTCCGTAGACTTCTATCAACATTTTAATAGCTTTAAATGTGCTTGTAGAAGGATGCTCGTTACAAGTGAAATTGCTTTTTCATCTTTGTTAGTTCCATAAACTTCACGAGTGTTATAAATATGTCTTTGATTTTTGTGCATATTTCCATTCCTTGTTTCTTGATGTTTAAGTGTGAGAGAAAAACCTTTTATTGTCCTTTTATTATTACCACTGTGTTGTGGCTGATTTTAATGTGATGTATTGTATACTTGTATTTCTTGTAGTCCACAACGGCAGCATGTCTTTATTTCTGGTCGTTTTTCGATGATCAGTGTCTCTTTATTACATTATTTTTTATTTTTATTTTTTAAATATTTTTTATGGTATATGAAACTTCAATTTTTGATTGTATATTTTTAGAATGTTGCACAAATGTTTCGGTCCATTTTCCACTAACAGATCGGTTTGGTAAATGGCGCATTTTGTTCCCTGATGAATTTGCCACTGTGTTTTTGTACTGCACTGCTGAACTGTACGGGGGGCAGGGGCCCTGTCAGGCACCAAGCCTTTATCTCTGCCCCCCACCCGGAACTTTCCGTGAAACAAAATAAAGAAAAAAAAATTAAAAAAGGGGAGCCCCAATAGATTCAATGCGCACATTCCAGACGGCGCTAGTGCGACAAGCCATTTCCTATTCTATGCTTGTTTTACAGGGGCTTTTAAGCACATGAGAATCTAGCCTTACTTCCTTGCAAGAAGTGTAAGAGTATGCTTAGGTCTTCCGTGAGCAACATGCAGTGCGCTTGTAGTCGGTACAGCCAGAGAACAACCTGTAACTACCCTAAAAATCCTGAAAGTGTTAGGAAATCTTTTTAGACTTTCTTCACGGCCCTTTTAAGAAAATTCTTTCTCGTAAGGGTAAAATTTTTTGCAAACAATAAATTCCGTGCCCGCGTCAATCCCTGAGCAAAAACACTAGATTCAGGGCATTCGTAAGCCACCATGGACGCTACCAATACTAGACATAAACATGAAAATTCCGGATATAAATATAAAAACAAACGCATCGGTCAATACACGCGTTACAAGGGCACCTGACTTTTTCTCATCTACAGCAAAAATAAGACGGCAATATGTACGTGTATACTGACGGTTCAACCAAGGTTGGAGGATGAACATCAGCATTTATGGCACCCCGTTTCAACCATTGGTCACCCTTTCGGTTGTCACATCATATTTCTACAACTACCGCAGGATTAAATGCTTTACTCGCGGCTGCAGTGCTACATCAAACACAGCTCAACAGCGAATTCCTCAGTAATATATACTGACTCAAGTACAGCACTACCGTCCACTAAGATCCCTTAAAACTCGCAACGAAAATATGTCTCTTGTGTACGAAATTTGTGAAGAACTTGGGAATGCAATAGAATTCGGAAACACGGTGCACCTTCAATGGGTTCCTGGATATAGCGGTGTTTCAGGAAATACCCAATCTAACCTACTGGCCACATACGTGCATACAAATAATAACATTTAGCTCGAACCTTTTACATAAAGCGATGCTAGGCGATACATTCGCTGTCTGCGAAACAGAATGTCCCGCAACACGTGGTTCATGAGCATCTCGGAAGACAGCCTACTCCTTCTTATTGATCCAGGCCTTCAGTGCCCAGTCCATACTTTCTTGAGTATACTTGTTGATACATTAATTCAGCGCCTACGACCAGATCTCGCGTTCACCGGCAGCGTTTTTTGCCGAATTCAACAGGTAGAAACACCGAGCTGCACGTGTGGCCATCCCCTGGGGGACGTTGAGCAGATCATAACGGAATATCCCAGATACGACCATTGGCGAACTTGATAACGAGCGGGACTAAACATACTCGACAATCGCTCTTTGTTGTCTTTTTTTTGTCAAATTTTTATATCCTTTTTGCGGATTTAAATAGCCAGAAGAGAGCATCCATTTAACTAGGTGATTTTTTCACTGACACAAAGATAGTCAACAGATATCAGGTATTATTCGAAGGTCAAAATACGAACAACGCGTTCCCAAAAATAGTTGCGTTTTATTAATTGTAATTTTATTACTTTGTTACAGTAATGTATTGCAATATGTATATGTACATATGTATTTCTTGCTTAATCGCTTCTCTTACCCTTCTGAAAGTTTTCTTTTTATGCGCATGTTAACTGAGAGTATCATTCTTGGTGAACTGATTTTATATGCGGAGACAATATATCATTCCTCAAGCACTTGATTTCAGAAGCTAGTCCGGGATATGGGACCACATGACATTGAATTGAGTTGACGTATGGGTCACGTGCCGTCACATGACGCCACTTTCCCGCCAAATGTAGCGGGGAAACTGAATTGGTGTAAAGTTCACATGACGTCGAAATTTCTGCTAAATTTAGCGGGGAAACGGAACTGGCCTGTACACCCCGTGACATCAGGTCACATGAAATCAATTTTCCGGCTAAATTTAGCTGAGAAACTGAATCCGTGTATAGGTCTCATGATATAAATTTCACCGCTAAATTTTGCGGGAAATACCTGCACGGACCAACGAGCTTGAGTAAACTTAGAGCGGTAAACCAGCGGCCAAAAATGGCACCCCCCGGTTGCCGCCATCTTGACCGTTTGCCACATTAGTGATCACGTGACTTTAAGATGGCTGCGCCCATATGTGCGCCAGATCAGATTGGCCGGACTACGGTAAGCAGGGCCGCGGTCCAAAATTTACTTGATCTCACTCTAGGGTAAATGTTTTGTACCTTAGCGTTCGAAAACCTTGGCTGTGTTCCAAATCTTACCCAAATGGATCCGAGTTACTCCGGCGGATCCTATCACGTGACAGCACAGATTGAAAAACGCTGGACGCGGGTAGGTTTTAGAACGCCAAGGGTACAAAACCCTCACCCTAGAGTAAGATCGAGTAAATTTTGGAACACGGCCCTACCCGCGTCCAGTTGCTCTATCAGTCTTGTCACGTGACATGATCCGCCGGAGTAACTCGGATCCATTCGAGTAAGTTTGGAACGCAACCCCAGAGGGCCCCTCTGCTCACCGTGATCTGGCCGATCTGATCTGGCCCACCTTTGGGCGCAGCCATCTTGACGTCACGTGATCACTAATGTGGCAAACAGGCAAGATGGCGGCAACCGGGGGGTGCCATTTCTGCTGCAGGCCTTGGGTTGCGGTTTACCGCTCTAAGGTGATACTCAAGCTCGTTGGCACGGACGGAGGGACGAACGGACAGAAACTTTTGGGATGGGGGGTAGCGTCAAAAAATCATTTCATGCTTTAAAGAAACTCATGATATATCGTTTCAACGCCTGACGCCAATGCAGCCGACCAAGTTAGCCGAGGGTTGTGCTTGTGGCGCCATCTCTCGATAGGAGCAACAAGCAGACGACGGCAGTGGGTCAAAAGCTGACGACGCCGTGGTTTGCTTCGAACGAGAAAGGTTAATCTTCGGGGACTGCATTAATAATTGATGTGCCTTCTTTCTAGTCTGCCCAAGGTAGTAAAGTGGAGATTTGTGCCAGTTGGTTCATTGCAAGCAAAAATCGCCGAAAAAATACAGGGAAGGCCTTGTCCTGTTTCCCTTCGTCTGCGCTTTTTTCTTTATTTTTTTCGGCGCTTTTTGCTTACCCAAGGTGGCTACAAAAAACGAAAAAAAACTCGAGCAACCTTTTTTAAACCGGGGTGCAGGTCACAATCTAGGGTCCCTCAAGATACCGCTCTTCTTGGTTAAAGTGTATATGAAGGTCATATACTTGCTGTTTCAAGATTGAACCAACCTAGAGAGAAATGCACCACCGTAGAAGAAGACAAAAGAAAACAAAAACACTGTTCCTCAACGGCCATCGCTAGAGTCACCCTTCAATAAGGGACACAGTAGGCCGTGAAACGTTGGGTCCCTGCTTAGGGCTTGGTTTGACGTCCCTTTTAAATGCGACGCTCCGAGTATATAGTTGGTATCTTTGGAAATTGAAAGTATTTCAAGTTGATATGACTTTTTAGCATGGTGTTGGCATTTTAAAGTTTCCCGCACGCTGAGTTAACACACTTAAACATTTTAAAAACATGGTGCAGAATTTGTAAACAATTTATGGAAGCGTCTCTTTACATTGTGACTGATTATTCAAGCTGCATAAGTACAATAAAAATATCATAATTAAAGCAACACAGCCGTCACATTACATACAATGAGTGAAAAACACAGCTCTTGAGGAGGAGAAGCACAGCTCTTGAGGGAGGAGAAGGGGAGGTACGGAGGGCAGGGTATGCCACTCCTCCCCCTTCATACCCTCCCCTTCTCCTCCACTCCCATTTAGCGAAAAATTTAGCAAAAATTTTCCGCTAAATTTAGCGAGGTAAACTTTCCACTCTAAATTTAGCGGGAAATTGAGGTCACTTGACCTCAATACCAATTCAGTTTCCCTCTAAATTTAGCGGGGAAACTGTGACGTCCTATAATGCAACGCACGTGGTTACGCTGACACCGACGGCGACGGCGACGCCACTCACTCAACCCGGAAACGGGCACCTAAAATCTGAGTTCTAAAAGTAGCCGTACGCAAGGATTCCATGACAGGCAAAATATCGAATGCGCGTTTGAAGTTTTTACTGTGACACTTCCTCACCAAAAAAACCAAGACAGTAATATTCATCCGATAAAAACTGAAATACATGCAGAAAAAACACAGTATTTTTGTATGCATTTTGGAGTTTGTGGGTTTGTGTGTATTTGTGGGTTCGAACAATTTACAGGTGTACCAAGCGTTATCATGAACTACAAAAAATACGTGCCGAAAAGCAGAAGTCCACCTACATCAGGAATGACTTTAAAAGGATACTACAACGAAATTTCGGCGCTCATTTTTTGATCTATATGTGTTCAAAGGAGAAGTATCACATCGAACACACCAATATCTTGTTAAAAAAGTCACGAAAAGGAATATTAAAACAAATTAAACGATTAGCAAAGAGCACCTGGTGGATGTCGCTAACGCCTCGTTTGTAATGCCCGCCTGTAGACCGACACGCGGAGCGACTCTGTTTACCAACACGCCGCAAGGCCGCGCATGCGCGGTAGCTATGTGGGCAAGAGCAGCCCGGCTTTCCGTGTTTTCGCCATTGCGTTCTATGGCGTGCGCTCGTTGTTGTCGTTGTAGGAACGCTTGTATCTTTATTTGTGCGTCGTATTTCCTGAGAACGTATGTCGTATCCTATGCCCGACTATTTGAGCTCGCTGCCTGAGCCTGAACGGCAGCGGTATCGAAACAAACTGTGCGTGGACGGCGTTGCCTTCGACGATCCGTATGCCGTAAACAAGGCCTGCTGGACTTCCGACGTAAAGTTGCTGCCACCGAAGTCGACGGCTCATGTCGTCATTTATTTAGTTTTTTCGCCAAGCCAGTTCACGGCCGACACGGTGCAGGCGTACAAGTCTCTCGAGGCCTACGATTACTTCGAGTCGGTTTCCGCACTGCCGGCGGGATCAGCAGTCTGTGGGTCTGCGGAAGTGTGTGTATTCATTAATTGATTAAATACACACAGCGTCTTCAAGTCAAGGTATGATATTTTTCCTACCCTCATGACCACAAGGCATGACAAGCAGTAACGCTTTGTCCTTTCTGCAGTTTTGGCGGTAACACGTTACAAGTAACGGCGTTGCCGGTAACGCGTTACTTTTTTCAATAATGTAGTAACCTACTCGTTACGTTTTCGACACAGTAACGGGTAACGTACTTACGTTACTACTTCAAGTAACGTAGTTACGTTACTCGTTACTCCTTCCCAAGTCTTAAAGAAATTACACTTCAATTTTTTCCGTGTTTTAGGCGTCAAGCCATGTTTTTCTTGGCGTTTTTTCTCGTGAGTATTTAGGTGAAACCGTAAAACGAGATAAAGTAATTATGTTCAGTTTCTGCACGAACATAATGTTTCTTGATATATGACATGTATCGTCAAAACCGTAAAATGTGCTAAATCTTAATTTAAAAAAAGTAACGCAGAAGTAACGTGCGTTACTTTTTATCGGTAGCGGTAACGGGTTCCTTTTATTTTTAGGCAACGTAGCTCGGTAACGCGTTACTTTTATTTGCAAGTAACGAGTAACGTACTTCGTTACTTTTCTCCGGTAACGCCTACAACACTGCCGTTCTGTCGCCGATCCTCTTCTGCTGGGTAGCACGGGCGTAGCGAGCCTCCGACGAGCGCTTGGCCGATGCTTTGTGCGCGAACACACATGGGAACAAAATCCCGGTGGTCTTGATCAGGCAACGCTTTCCCTGCACATAAGCAAGCCTCGGGACGGAGATTGAAATGGAAGCCGCACTTGCCTTCAAGAAAGTGTTTGCCGCACAAACGGTCGTTCGCGCGAGGCGACGATTCTTTTCGATCCACGGATATTATCCACCTTTTATGCCTTTCAGAGTCTGCCGGGAACTTGTGGAAACTCACTCCGCTACTTTTCTTGTACATTTCGGTGCAATTAACAGCAACACAGCTTCGCGGCATGCTGAAATGCTATGACGCCCATGCGAAACGTGCGCCCTTTTGCCCACACCCTGCCACACCCCCGGCTCCGGCGCGATCGCAGCGCCGCCGCAGCTCCGTGACGTCAAACCCGCGTGTCGGTGTATAGTAGGTTACAAGTCAAGAAGGTAGTGGCAAATGCC
>JAZHYW010055903.1:0-11217 GCA_037355805.1 Ixodes ricinus | reverse complement strand
GCGGGGCTGATGTTTTTCCAGATTTTTTTTGCCCGATCCCCGAAGGTCATCCTGGTGATGTCCCACACTGCCTGGTGATAATTTGGGAGGGGGGGAGGAGGAATGACTCGAAGGGCGGGAGGAATCATATGTTTCTTTTTTAGATTTAGGCTAGGTGGCGCAAGCTACCACACGTTACAAAGGATATAGCTAGTAACATCCATCCATCCATCCAATGAGCTAAAGTACCTGTTCTGAGGTGTAACTTGTTCAGTGGGTGGGGATGGCGTGAACCAACGACATGCAGACCTGGCATCTTGTTCTGGTCGTGAAAGGGGTGATCTAGCAATGGAAGCAGCTACACGGTAACAATACTTCATTACCCACATTAGCCTGTTTTCAAATCTTGGATATATTTGAGGTTTCTACATGAAGAAAGTGAAAACCACTTCATGGCCTATTACTCATGAGTTATTGAGTCAGTCATGCAGTCATGCCGAGGAGGGTTTCTGTCGCTTTTCATCTCTTCATTGTTTTAATGTGCATGTTTGTACAAACTTACCTCACTTTTTTGTTTGTGCATTTCTGCCCGTTGGAGACATTTCGTAAATCTATAAACTTTAGCGGGCAGAGACAGGAATAAATTAATTAGGATACACCGCCGGGCAAAACGACAATGAGGAATGAATTTTCCTCCGCGTTACTTTCCGGCATCTCATCTTGTAAGAGCGACATAAAACTGACGTCTGGACATGTCCGGTTCACACACTGTCTGCGCCAGGCGGCGCTGGGGGCGTTCTTGCATACCGCAAGATATTGCCCTGTCGTGTTGACGTCCGCGGATAGAGGCTTGAAGTTTGATTCTGTGAAACCTGATACAGTATAATATAAAACTGCAAAGCAGACCACCGAAAAATTCCGGCTTTATTCAATAAGCGGGGATGAATTGGTGATAATGAGGTTTCGGTGGTTTTTACCACGGAGTTTTCGCGAACGTCGTTTGTATAATATAGGGAGTCGTCCGGAAACATGAGAATGTGCGTGATTTTTCCTGTACAAATGCCTCTGGTTCCTAATCTTCAAATCGTGGCTTCTCTGTCCGCGCCTGCCTGATCAAATGACTAAAGTGTGCAGATAAAAGACACAAAAGAATCTTGGCATGCTTAGCTACTCTCGGACGGGAAGAGCTTACGGTGCGAGTTGTTTTGATATAGCACACATCTAAATTATTGAGGAGCGGGAAAACGCACGCGTGGACCAGGGAAGAATACTTCGCAGTAAACTCATTTATACGACTGACGGGCTTCCCACTCTGGCGCAACATCCGTGCCCAGGAAACGAGCTCGCCGAATGAAATTTCGCAGCGTTGGACGACACACCCACCAGAACCTGGTTCTTTACGATTCTAATTTCCTCTTAGAGTTTCTTTTCTCTAACGAGTGCCGAAGACGATGTAGATCAGGGTATGTAGCGGGAACTGTAGTATTCCGGCTTCACTTGTTTCCTGAGGGTTCTGTACATAAATTTTGTTTCTTTATATATTTGGTTTACTCTCTTCTTTAGTTCTTAATATATATTTTTTCTTAATGCAGATTCGGCTGAGCATGTGCTTTGAACTTCCAAATGGGCACGTTTGAGTAAAAATTGATTACACTAATGAAGAAAGAATAAACGCATGAATACACAAAAAGATGAAAACGCTGGCTTCAGGTGACGATATTGCTCATTTACTCGGGACCAGGGAGAACATACCAAATGCAGAAAAGAAAAGAAAAAGATAAACACGCACAACGTTGTACGTATGTGACTATTTGATTTTCTTAGTTTCAACTTATCGTAAAATGTATATGAATAAGTGCTATTTACTTCGAAATCAAGAAATCAAGGAGCATCGATCGAGCCATCTCTTGGCTCTGCATGGGAAATGCCAGACGACAATACCTCGTCTCTTTGTGCACTAACGAAGTTGTGAGAGAGATATTGATCTTTCCTATTTCACAACCTTTAGTTTGCCCTGTGCATAGCCTGTTCTAAGCTATTCGCAACTCTAGCCCACCGCTCGCCCTCTCGCGGACAAACGAACAACCAGAGCAGTTGGGACGGCGGCGAAGACGGTGGCAGGTTCTGTCGGCCTTGGTGCTGCTG
Organism: Ixodes ricinus; assembly: GCA_037355805.1. Lineage (NCBI taxonomy): Eukaryota > Metazoa > Arthropoda > Arachnida > Ixodida > Ixodidae > Ixodes > Ixodes ricinus. The sequence continues at coordinate 9,093 of JAZHYW010055903.1, read as the reverse complement.
TTCTGGTCGCATGTTCGTGCATCATGAAGTTTTCATAGAAAGAGCGAGTGCGTTAAAATATGAACTGTTGTGATCCACTTCCGAACAGCGTTTCAGAGGTGTAGTATACTGTACATTTGAATATTTTTCTTGACAGAGCAATACATAGGACAGTCAAACACTCCAATGGCTTTATTTTGCAGTTCATGCACAGCGTTACCGCAGCCTACGATCGGCAACTCTCCTGGCAAGCGCTGAATGTCATGCTTCAAAGGTGCGAGCGCGAACCTATTGTCGCAATGCCCCACCTTAAAGTAGCCAGCGGCTATGCTACGCTAAAGCGGCCTATTAGTAGCAATGGCGCAGGTCGACCACGTGTTGAAGTGCACGAAAACCGCGACGGTGTGCAGTGAGCTGTGGGCCTCTGACACTGAGACATCGACACTGTGAACGCTGCTGCTCTAACCGGAGGCATGCGGTTTAGAGAAGCTCGTTTTAGCGAACCCCGTTTTACCGACCCCGGATTTATCGAATGCTTTTATAGAGAACCCAGTTTAGAGAAAATAGCGAAGAACCTCCTTTTAGCGAACGCGGCCGCCGCGAAGCGGCGTGTAACGGGCGACTTCGAGGCGGAAGTTAACATTTTTGTAATGAGCCGCCAGCAGACTGCCGCCGCGAAGCGGCGGAAGCCTGGCACCCGGGGGCATGGCTTAGCACGCGCACCAGTGATACACGCGAAAAGTAGGAAAGCCTTTTTTTTTAAAAGCGTCCCCTTTTTCTTGCACAAACGGCGTTTCTCTAAAATGAGGTTCTGCTTTTCTCTAAACCGTGCTTCGATAAAACGTGCCCATTCTCTAAAAAAACGTGCTTCGATGAAATAGCATTCTCTAAACCGGTAGTAACATGAGCGGCCTCACGTTTTAGAGCACTAGTGACCAGGCAGCAGCTGCATAAACAGCACGGTTTCAACACCCATAAAATATTTGGCACACACGATGATGTCAACGGCACCCAAAAACACGGTCATCTTCCCAAGCCTTACAAGTTATGTGATGTTTCCGCGAATTCTAAAAAGAACATGCTGGTTTTTCTAGCGTACATCAACATCTCCATCACCTGTGACTCGGTTCTGTCCAGACTATTTCAAATTTGTGGCCAAATAAATTAATTTGAGCACACTGACCAGCGTCAGCGAGCAGGGGCACGAAAATCTATCCCCGTCTCTTAAGCCGTCTTGGAACTTCAGTCCTCTTCTACAGGGCGTTGGAGTTGCGGATGATCTATCTCTCTATAGTCAGTAGGGAGTTTTCGGGACTCTGCAGGCAAGACCAGCGTCGCGCATGCTCAGTAGTGGCGTCTTCGTTCCGTAGAGCATAGCGGAATTGGGAAAACAGCTTACGAAACTCCCCGATAGGGAGTTTTCGTAGGCTGTTTCCCTATTCCGTTTTGCTCCGCAGCGGAGACGCCGTAGGGCGCATGCGCGCCACTGGCCGCGACTGCATATTTCCGAATATCGTAGTGGAGTTGCGAAGAGCGTTGCGGGACGGAAGAAACGATCTACGAAAATTCCCTAATGACAGGCTAAGAGTGAAAGGAAGCTATCCACGCCTTTACACTATAGTAGAACGAAGGCTGGAGAGGAAACAGACCTCCTTTCCAGCGTTTGCTCTGCTAAAGTGGAAAGGGGTGGGAGACATTTCCCCGTGACACTCAACGTGTCGCCAGCTACGGTTGCGCGCAGTACTGCGGAAGCCACGGGCAGGAGGGGGAAAAGCAACTTTGTCCGAATTTCGAGCGACGGGTTAATCTTCAAGGGGAGAAAGGCGACGTGCGGGTACGCAAAGGAGGGTTCGAACGAGAGATGAGTTCCTATTTTCTCTACTCTTGAACTGCTAACAGTATCCTCTCGCCCCTGTACATTTGTAACGCTGCGCGCTTCTCGTAAGATAGAGTATAGACCTTTTTTTGATTACACTCGTCCCCAGCCACCTGGTAGGAATATGCGGTATGGGCGACGACAAAATAATATATTTGAACCTGCAAATAGTAAAAATTAAATAAAGGGAGGCAGAACGAGAATGGGTGACGGTTACGCTCATATACTAAATGTATTCTAATAGCGTGATGGCGGCAAAGCAATGTTCTCACCCATACTGGAAGTGAAAATATTCAAGATGGCGGCGCCCTTGTGAAAAAGGTCTGTAGACCTTTTTCGTTTTACTCTCGTCTTCAGCCACCTTGCAGGCATATCCGGAATGGGCGACAAAAATAATAATAGATTTCAACCTGCGAATGGTAAAAAGAAAAATAGAGGGGAGGTAAAACAAGGATCGGTGACGGCTACGCTTATGTCCTAAATGTATTCTAATCGCGGGGCGACGCCAGAACAGTGTTTTCGCCCGTACTGAAGTGACCGAAAATTCAAACATGGCGCCGCCCTTTGAAAAATGTGTATAGGGCAACCTGGCAGATGGGGAAAAGAGATCACCAAATATGAGAGTTAGAGAGAGGAAGAAAGAAAGAGAAAAAAGACAGAGAGAGAGAGAGAGAAGAGAGAAATCTTTGGAGCAACTCTGCGCTTAGTGCCATGCCACGGCAGTGACCACAATGCGAAAAACATTTTTGCAAGAAATAAATTTTGGGACTTGAAGTTCTGTTTCGTAGAAAAACGTCCTTTTCCGTGTTATAGAAACCTGAGTTTTCACCCACCAAAAAATAATCTGGAAACATTGAGATAACAGCGCGTGACACAACTTCAGGCGAATACGGCATTAATATATTTATGTATTTTACTAATACAAGATTAAAACACAAAAACGGACCACATAAGTAGCATAACATAGAGGAGTGCAGACATTCTACTAAAACGAGTGAATGTTTATGAAATGGTTTACTGCAAAATTTGATTCAATTTTCTCCTTAGCAAATTAAAAATGCTTTCTTCGTTCTGATACTATCAAATTGAAACTTTCTATGCAAAAAAAGTATTTCCTTTTGTTGTCATAGATGGCCAAGTTGCTTTCTGGGCGAGAATTACTCCCTAATCATTTGATTATAGTTTTTTTCTTTATCCCAGTCTGATTTGAATCTGATCTCAGTCTATCTGTCTGGATCAAGACCTAACGTGGCCTACGTGACTATTTGTCCTTTTATTGTTAGCAATTAGTCAGTATTCAAAATAGTACGCGCAAGTTGCAGATGGACAGTGATGGATCTTCCAGCCTTCATACTCTGTTTTCTTTTTTCCTTTTTCTGTCTGTGTGTGTGTGTGTGGGGGGGGGGGGGGTTGTAGTAAAGTTGTGAATTCTGCACTGCTAAAAAACATGCTCAGACTCGTATTTTTCTATTTTTTTGCATGTGGAAACCAAATCACTGTTGTGTAGTCAAAGAGACTGCCAATATTACTAAGCTAGCTCCCATGACGGTATACCTTAATCTTCTGGGGCACTGGAAATGTGAAAAGTCACGTTCGGGGCCCCATTGTTAGGTTCATTTGAGTCATTTTGAATGACTTGTCGTGACTACAAGTCATTCAAAACAGACTAAAATAAACAATGAAAAAGACGTAAAAAAACGCGCCGTGGTGTGTTGATAGATGACAACCTCCTGTAATCACAGCGGTGAAGTCTAATATAAAATGAACAAAAAAGGAACAGGTACAGAGCGCGACGCTGTTAGCGCGAACAAGCGATCGCCGGTTTTTCCAGTTTTATCTCTTTGGACCCAAGGGATGTCATCCAAGTTATTATTGCCACGGAAATAGCTCATTTAGTTCTGTAATATAAGCGATAACATTTCGTGCTCGCTAATACTATTTAGAAGTAAAATGCGAAAATGCGCCGATGTCGTGTTCGCGCTAACAGTGTCGCGATGTGTACGTTTATGCACAACTGTCTGTAGGATTCTTCAATTCGATAGTTGGCGCTGCTGCCGGAAAACGATCAATAGCTGCGAAATAAAATGGCTAAAAATAACAAAAACGCGGTAAGAGCATAGCTTGAGTGTAGCGTTCTTTTTAAAACATTTTTGTTTCAAAGTCTGCGTCAAAATAGCATAATGAACCTTGCACAAACCTGACGCGTTAAAAACAAAATTAGCGATGACCACACACAAAAAAGAGCTCATTTTGTTTTTTTTCTTAGAAACAGAATGTGGGCCCGACATAAAACCCGATATGTTTGTTCGCGCGTATCAATCAGAAAGTATAGCAAATAAAGCGTACCATTTATTTGCTCACGACACATATATATACTCCACCGTCAGACCGTTAAAGAGGCAAAAGCTCGACGGCACAGCCTCTTTCCATCATTGTCGCCATCAAGATACTAAAACGCACCAAGAAGGCACACCAATGCTTCATGAGTAATAGCCGCACAGTATAGGAACGGCGAATAGCTGTTTGAACAGCGCCGTTTCTGCGAGGATCAAGTGACAAATGACGCACCGCCCCCCCCCCCCCCCCTTTCTCAATGAACGTCGGGCTGGCGTTCTATCAACGTTCGTCTCAAAAGGAAACAAAATACGAGCTTTAAGTTCCCAGGCTGTTGTTGGCTCCCGATTTCTTGCTCCTTTCCCTGGGCTACGCGAGGCTTTCGCCAACCGAATCTGTGCACACAGATTCAAAGAGTTATTTTCTTTTACTTTTATGCGTGAAAGGATACAATATTTTTTGTATATTACAGCGCCGAACCGAACCTTATCCCCATGGTAGCCGGAAAGCTCCCATGTGCAAGCGACCCAGATTTTAGTGTTTCGCGATGCCATGTTCTTACGTCACATTGTTGCCGTCAGTTTTTTTTTTATTTATTTATTTATTTTTACGCGCTTTGCGATTGTAGTGGAAGACGTGAATCGAACACGGCGGAACCTGTCAACTTTAGAAAATAATGTGTTGCTTTTGTAACTGTAAGCAGAAATGTTGACAATCAAAGACATATCGTCGGCGCCGATGTTGCTTTGTAACTAATTCTACTGCCTGAATATAGATGCGAGGCCGCTCGAAACAATAGCATTTGCCTGCTACAGCTTCACAAATATACCTCAGAAGTCCAGGTCGGACATACTTTAGATGACTGACAGGGTGGTAACGGGTCAGGTCGCACATTAACAAGCAGTCAGCCATGGTTATCTGGCGATTTGTGTTACTAATTTTAGGATCAATGCTCTGCACGTCGCAATGCAGTTGTCCGTTGTTGCTGCACTTCCGTCGTCCTGTGTTTGCGAATGGCATTTTACTTCCCAGTTGTTCTATCTTCGTATTCAACGGTCACAGAATACACATGAAGGCGCGGTATGGTCGCCTATCTTTGCCTTTCGAACGGTAGCAGGGTCTTTGACCATGTTCTCGCATTTCTGCGCGTAGCTGCGAAATGTGTCTCGAAAGCGGTTCCCATCGTGCTGCTGCTGTTCGTGACAAACATAACTTGTAGTATCGCACGTTTCTACCCCCTGTCTTACTTTATTGCATGTTCATTATGCAGTTTTTTTAATGCGGGTAGGGTATACGAAGGCTATTTTTTTCTTTCAACAACCGTTAGAACTAAATAAAAAAGTTATGAAAACTTTTTTTTTAATATAGACAAATCTAGATGCATACTGCGCCGCTTCCTCCGCATAATCCCTGCAGCGCTTTAGAAACTTATCATGAGGTGGCACAAGCATTTAGATGCCTTCCTCTATAAAATTTGCCACCTAGGTTCTTTTTTTTATGTTCCATCGTGTGTCAACAAGACCGCCGTAGTCGCCATATACTTTTTCCCTGCCGCCGGCCTCATGGACGTCTGTACGACCTCCCCAAAACTTTATGCAGTTTCTTCCATACTGCTAGCAGCCACGCCTGTGGCGACTGGCGTCGCATAGACGAGTGATGGAATGACTGAGGACCAAGGCGACCACCTACTTTGAGCCAGGCATTCAAAAGTTTGTGCGATGTCATGATATGTGCCCCAATCTGCGCGGTGATGAGTGTGGAGAAGTAACATTAGCGTGTGTATCTAAATTTTGTAATATTAAATATATATTCTTTCGCTTTTTTTTCATTTGATCGAAGACTGAGAATGAAACGGCACTCGTAGATTATATGAGGTGTGATCAAATACTGTTTTGCCTCCTGGTTGATTCCATTCGATCGTAGCGACGACCGCGGTCGGACTCATGAAGCGAAACGGTAGTGGTGCAAGCGGACGCCAAGTTGCGAGGCCATATATGTCGTAAACCAGGTCTATCTTTCGCCTTCCCCAGCAAGGATTCCAATTGTCGATTTTCCTTTCTGCGCATATTTGCGGTATCGGCGAGCCAGAGAACGCGCCGCGCACCGAAGTAATCGCTTTCTTTGCGCAGGCCGATGGAGGCGGGCAAACTTCAAGATCCGGAGCGACGTTCCGGTGCCTCACAAGGTCCGCAAAGAAGTGCGGCAGGGGGACAGCGCCACCGGCAGCGACGTGAATCTCGCCGACGAAGCGGAACAGGCAGCCATGCGGCAGTTGCAGCGGATGAGGTATCCGTATTAACGCGTGAAATGTTTCTTGATAGTGTGTTCGGCATTTTGTGAAGCGTGGATGAAAAAATGTCGCCGCGAGGCAGGAATCGAACCCATTACCCTTTAGGTTCTTAAGGGAGTGTCTTTCCATCATATCACGACACATTTGTTTCAAAATATATATTGTTGTCACAAAGAGAAAACAAAATCGCTCAAGGTGCTAAAAACGTTCTTGCCACAAGTATTGTAGAGCGTATTAAAATCCTCGCATTCCGAGAAGCTGAAAGTTTCTAAAATGCTTAGGTCACATCGGTTCAGGCTGACGGCTGGAAAGGACACATTACGCTTGTTTAAAAAATGAAAGCCGTTTACAACTCCCTGTAACGCCGAATTGGAGCGCAGCTCTTGAGGAGGAGGAGGGAAGGGTAATCAGGGAGGGTATACCTCTCCTCCCTCCTCCTCCCCTCATTCTTCAATCTCCTCCCAGGAATGCCACGGACCTCGGGGAGGGGGGTCACGGATTCGGGGGTCACGTGGCCCTCCCCTCCTTCCTCCCGAGGTCACGTGACCCCTCGGGGGTCACGTGACCTCTCCCCCCCCCGAAGTCACGTGACCCCGGGGGGGTTGCGCGGTGCATCATGGGATATTTCCGCTAATGCACCGCGCGGTTACGCCGACGGCGACGCTGACGCCGCCGACGCCGTGGAAACGGGCGCCTAAGAGCTGCGCTCTAAAAAATGAAAGCCGTTTACAACTCCCTGCGTAACGCCGGATTAGAGCGCAGCTCTTGAGGAGGAGGGGAAGGCACGGGGGGGGGGGGTGGTCACGTGACCTCGGGGAGGGGGGGGGTGTCACGTGGCCTGGGGGTCACGTGACCTCCGAGGAGAAGCGAGGGGAATTTTTCCCGCCAAATTTGTCGGGGAAAATTTTCCGCTGGGTTTAGCGGCGGGAAAGTTTCCGTTAGATTTAGCGGTGAAAAATTTTCCGCCAAATTTAGCGGGGGAAATTTCCCGCCAGGATTTAGCGGGGAAAAATTTCCCGCTAGATTTAGGGCGGAAATTCTTTTCCGCTTCGTGATTTAGCGGAAAATTTTTTTCCGCTAAATTTAGCGGGGAAATGTTACCGCTAGGCCCAGCGGGGAAATTTACCCATTATGCACCGCGCGGTTACGCCGACGGCGACGCCGCTCAAGCCGGAAACGAGCGCCTAAGAGCTGCGCTCTACAAGACTAAAACATAGGAAGGGAACTTCGTTTGCATTCAGGTCGGCGTGTTGGACCGCCAGCAATGAGTGACCTCCAGATGCTACAAGAGCCTAATACCATAATCATGTCATATGGCACGCAATCACCGTTAGTTGCATTCAAAAAGCGGCCGCCGGACAGGGGTTATGCACAAAGCCGTTTCTTCACGTAGCGCTGGAACACATTCCAGAAGAATACCGCATCCCGCAAAAAAGAAATACGCGTTCAATAGTCTTGGGCTTTTTTACTAACAAAAATGCAAAAAAAAAAAAATGCATGACACATCTTTACCTTTTTTGTGAAAACCACACTTTAACTAGCAACATGTGAGTATGTACTTCTTAAAAAAACGCGGAAGGATGTGCGCAGACACTTTTTGGTCCTCGACTGAGCACATCTCTGGCGCACGACTACGACATATCGCAGTGGATTGAGCTGCCATTTGGCCAAAGAGCCCCGTGGCGAACCCAGGCTTCAGCGCCTCAGGTATCACCATAACAAGAGTTGCCATCGAGTGTGAAGTGTTTATATAAAAAGAATCCTAAACCGGCAGGCTTTTTTTCCGTGTGTGTGATATATGCCCTCACTTTGCTTTTGGTTCTAAAAAAAACAAAAATCACTTTGTTTATAGGCGTACAACGTGGGAAATGTTGATAGGAAAAAAAATTCCTGGAATACGGTTGCCTTGTGGTTTGTGATAGACTCTCTGTCTTCTGCATGTGTAGATACGTGCGAGCTTCAAACAAATGATCATAAATTTATATTCTGACCAAACATAAGTTTCCTGTTTTTAACCTCGTGACAATCAGTTTTGTCGAGGTATCAAGTTATTTTGTAATAAACAAATATGAACTATGTAAGCTTGGGTGATACCTTCATTTTATATTGATGGGTATTCTTCCGAGAATGCCCGCTCTTCCCAAAGCTGTCACGTGAGCGAACTGTCTTCAGGTCTCTCGTGACAGCTAAAAAGGCATTCACTAAACTGCCAGCAGTTCTCTTTTTCTTTTTCTTTTTTTTTCTTTCTTTTTTTGGGGGGGGGGGGGGTCTTTGGTCTGGACGTTATGCTTTCTTTAAAATAGTTTTAAGAAATAATGAAGATTTTGTATTCTTCTTCTCCGGACATATTTGTCTAGTGTGCCTCTGATGTCCCTCTGTTTAGGGTGATGCCATCGTTTGTGGTACGCGATGCCGACAGCACGCGGTCACAGGAAAAATTACAAAGAAATCGTCGGTAACGAAATGTCGCTGTAGCACAGTCAACGCCACGAGCGCGTGCAGGGGCACGCTTTCCTTTTCACGCGCTTGTAAACAAAAAATAAAAATAAACGTCAGAAGCAAAATGTGCCAGATGTCAATCACCCCAAGCAAAGCGCACATGAAGGCACCCCAA
>JAZHYW010055902.1:0-12650 GCA_037355805.1 Ixodes ricinus | reverse complement strand
ATGATGTTTTTCTAGTTTTTATTGCCCGATCCCCCGAAGGTCAACCTGGTGACATCCAACACTGCCTGATGATAGTTAGGGGAGGGGGAGGGGATTGGCTTAGAAGGGCGGGAGGAATCATATATTTCTTTTTGTAAAGTTAGGCTAGGTGGCGCAAGCTACCACCCATTACAAAGGATACAGCTAGTAACATTTATCCATCCATCCACCCAATGAGCTGAAGTATCGGTTCTGAGGCGTAACTTGTTCAGTGGGTGGGGATGGCGTGAACCAAAGCGAAGGCAGACCTGGCAGCTTGGTCTGGTCGCGAAAGGGGAGATATAGCAATGGAAGCGCTACCGGTAACCTATACCTCATTGCACATTAGCTTGTTTTCAAAATCTTGGATATATTTGAGATTTCTATGAAGAAAGTAAAAAGAAAAACACTCCATGGCCTATTACTCATGAGTTACTAGCTCAGTCATGCAGTCATGCCGAGGAGGAGTTTGTGTCGCTTTTCATCTCTTCATTGTTTTAATGTGCATGTTTGCATAAACTCACCTTACTTTTTTGTTTGTGCATTTCTGCCGTTGAAGACATTTCGTAAATCTATAAACTTTAGCGGGCGAGACAGGAATAATTTAATTAGGATACACCGCCGGGCAAAACGACAATGAGGAATGAATTTTCCTCATCGTTACTTTCCGACATCTCATTTTGTAAAAGCGACATAAAACTGACGTCTGGACATGTCCGGTTCACACATTGTCTGCGCCAGGGCGGCGCTGGGAGCGTTCTTGCATACCGCAAGATATTGCCTGTCTGTTGACGTCCGCGGATAGAGGCTTGAAGTTTGATTCTGTGAAACCTTGATACAGTATAATATAAACCGCAAAGCAGACCACCGAAAAATTCCGGCTTTATTCAATAAGCCTAGAGGATGAATTGGTGATAATGAGGTTTCGGTGGTTACCATGGAGTTTCCGCGAACATCGTTTATATATTATAGAGATTCGTCCGGAAACATAAGAATGTGCGTGAATTTTCTTCGGAACAAATGCCTCTGGTTCCTAATCTTCAAATCGTGGCCCTCTGTCCGCGCCTGCCTGATCAAATGACGAAAGTGTGCAGATAAAAGACAGAAAAGAATCTTGGCATGCTTAGCTACTCTCGGACGGGAAGAGCCTGCGGTGCAAGTTGTTTTGATATAGCACACATCTAAATTATTGAGGAGCGCGAAAAACGCACGCGTGGGCCAGGAAGAATACTTCGCAGTAAACTCATTTATACGACTGACGGGCTTCCCACTCGGCGCAACATCCGTGGCCAGGAAACGAGCTCGCCGAATGAAATTTCGCAGCGTTGGACGACACACCCACCAGAACCTGGTTCTTTACGATTCTAATTTCCTCTTAGAGTTTCTTTTCGCTAACGAGTGCCGAAGACGATGTAGATCAGTGTATGTAGCGAGAACTGTAGTATTCCGGCTTCACTTGTTTCTGAGGGTTCTGTATATAAATTTTGTTTCTTTATATATTTGGTTTACTCTCTTCTTTAGTTCTTAATATATTTTTTTTCTTAATGCAGATTCGGCTGAGCATGTGCTTTGAACTTCCAAATGGGCACGTTTGAGTAAAAATTGATTACACTAATGAAGAAAGAATAAACGCATGAATACACAAAAAGATGAAAACGCTGGCTTCAGGTGACGATATTGCTCATTTACTCGGGACCAGGGAGAACATACCAAATGCAGAAAAGAAAAGAAAAAGATAAACACGCACAACGTTGTACGTATGTGACTATTTGATTTTCTTAGTTTCAACTTATCGTAAAATGTATATGAATAAGTGCTATTTACTTCGAAATCAAGAAATCAAGGAGCATCGATCGAGCCATCTCTTGGCTCGGCATGGGAAAGCCAGACGACAATACCTCGTCTCTTTGTGCATTAACGAAGTTGTGAGAGAGATATTAATCTTTCCTATTTCACAAGCTTTAGTTTGCCCTGCGCATAGCCTGTTCTAAGCTATTCGCAACTCTAGCCCACCGCTCGCCCTCTCGCGGACAAACGAACAACCAGAGCAGTTAGGACGGCGGCGAAGACGGTGGCAGGTTCTGTCGGCCTTGGTGCTGCTGTTCTGGTCGCATGTTCGTGCATCATGAAGTTTTCATAGAAAGAGCGAGTGCGTTAAAATATGAACTGTTGTGATCCACTTCCAAACAGCGTTTCAGAGGTGTAGTATACTGTACATTTGAATATTTTTCTTGACAGAGCAATACATAGGACAGTCAAACTCTCCAATGGCTTTATTTTGCAGTTCATGCACAGCTTTACCGCAGCCTACGATCGGCAACTCTCCTGGCAAGCGCTGAATGTCATGCTTCAAAGGTGCAGCGCGAACCTATTGTCGCAATGCCCCACCTTAAAGTAGCCAGCGGCTATGCTACGCTAAAGCGGCCTATTACTAGCAATGGCGCAGGTTGACCACGTGTTGAAGTGCACGAAAACCGCGACGGTGTGCAGTGAGCTGTGGGCCTCTGACACTGAGACATCGACACTGTGAACGCTGCTCTAATGTAGCCTGACGGTCACCATGAGCGGCTCACGTTTTAGAGCACTGGTGACCAGGCACAGCGCAAACGGCACGGTTTTATCGAGACACCCAGATTAGAGAATATTTGGCACACACAATGATATTGCGACGTGTGCCCAGTCGAGTTTTGCGGGTTTCTCCGACTTTTTCATGTTAATCAGATCATCCAAACCAGTCGCAGCATGGACCCGGGGGCATGGCTCAACACTTCGTACCAGTGATACCCTCAGGGGAGCAGATAGCCTTGATGTTTTTAAAAGCGTCCAAATTTCGTAGCTTTTAAGACGTTTTGTAACTAACTCTGTGAACATTTTGATTGTGCATCGATTACCAAGGCGTTCTCTAAGCTGTTCATGAGCACTAGAAAATAGAACATGAATGAATGAAGATGCATAATGAATGCACAGTGAATGAATAGCAATAGAATGAATTGGAATGCACGATGATGTCAACGGCACCCAAAAACACGGTCATCTTCCCCAAAGCCTCACAAGTTATGTGATGTTTAAGCGAATTCTAAAAAGAACAACATGCTGGTTTTTCTAGCGTACATCAACATCTTCATCACCTGTGATTCGGTTCTGTCCTGACTATTTCAGATTTGTGGCCAAACAAATTAATTTAAGCACACTGACCAGCGTCAGAGAGCAGGGGCACGACAATCTATCCCTGTCTCTTAAGCCGTCTTGGAACTTCAGTTCCTCTTCTATAGGGCGTTGGAGTTGCGGATGATCTATCTCACTACAGTCAGTAGGGAGTTTTCGGGACTCTGCAGGCAAGACCAGCGTCGCTCATGCTCAGTAGTGGCGTCTTCGTTCCGTAGAGCGTAGCGGAATAGGGAAAACAGCTTACGAAAACTCCCTGATAGGGAGTTTTCGTAAGGCTGTTTTTCCCTATTCCGCTTTGTTCTCCGCAGCGGAGACGCCGCTAGGGCGCATGCGCGCCGCTAGCCATGACTGCATAGTTCCGGATATCGTAGTGGGTTGCGAAGAGCGTTGCGGGACGGAAGAAACGATCTACGAAAATTCCCTAATGACAGGCTAAGAGTGAAAGGAAACTCATCCCACGCCTTTACACTATAGTAGAACGAAGGCTGGAGAGGAAACGACCTCCTTTCCAGCGTTTGCTCTGCTAAAGTGGAAAGGGGTGGGAGACGTTTCCTTGACACTTAACGTGTCACCAGCTACGGTTGCGCGCAGTACTGCGGAAGCCACGGGCGGGAGGGGGGGAAAAGCAACTTTTGTCCGAATTTTGAGCGACGGGCTAATCTTCAAGGGGAGAACAGGCGACGTGCGGGTACGCAAAGGAGGGTCCGAACGAGAGATGAGTTCCTATTTTCTCTACTCTTGAACTGCTAGCAGTATCCTCTCGCCCCTGTACATTTGGTAACGCTGCGCGCTTCTCGTGAGATAGAGTATAGACCTTTTTTTCGATTACACTCGTCCCCAGCCACCTGGTAGGAATATGCGGTATGGGCGACGACAAAATAATATATTTGAACCTGCAAATAGTAAAAATTAAATAGAGGGGAGGCAGAACGAGAATGGGTGACGGTTACGCTCATATACTAAATGTGATTCTGATAGCGTGATGGCGGCAAAGCAATGTTCTCACCCATACTGGAAGTGAAAATATTCAAGATGGCGGCGCCCTTGTGAAAAAGGTCTGTAGACCTTTTTCGTTTACTCTCGTCTTCAGCCACCTAGCAGGCATATCCGGAATGGGCGACAAAAAAAATAATAATAGATTTCAACCTGCGAATGGTAAAAAGAAAAATAGAGGGGAGGTAAAACAATGATGGTGACGGTACGCTTATATCCTAAATGTATTCTAATGGCGGGGCGACGCCAGAACAATGTTTTCGCCCGTACTGAAGTGACGAAAATTCAAGATGGCGCCGCCCTTTTGAAAAATGTGTATAGGGCAACCTGGCAGATGGGGAAAAGAGATCACCAAATATGAGAGTTAGAGAGAGAGGAACAAAGAGAAAGAAAAAAAGACAGAGAGAGAGAGAGAGAGAGAGAGAGAAATCTTTGGAGCAACTCTGCGCTTAGTGCCATGCCACGGCAGTGACCACAATGCGAAAAACATTTTTGCAAGAAATAAATTTTGGGACTTGAAGTTCTGTTTCGTAGAAAAACGTCCTTTTCCGTGTTATAGAAACCTGAGTTTTCACCCCAAAAAAAATCTGGAAACATTGAGATGACAGCGCGTGACACAGCTCAGGCGAATACGGCATTAATATATTTATGTATTTTACTAATACAAGATTAAAACACAAAAACGGACCACATAAGTAGCATAACATAGAGGAGTGCAGACATTCTACTAAAACGAGTGAATGTTTATGAAATGGTTTACTGCAAAGAATTTGGATTTCAATTTTTCTACTTATAGCAAAAATTAAAAATGCTTTCTCCGTTCTGATACTATCAAAATTGAAACTTTCATGCAGAAAAAAGAAGTATTTCCTTTTGTTGTCATAGATGGCCAAGTTGCTTTCTAGGCGAGAATTACTCCCTAATCATTTGATTATAGTTTTTTCTTTATCCCAGTCTGATTTGAATCTGATCTCAGTCTATCTGTCTGGATCAAGACCTAACGTGGCCTACGTGACTATTTGTCCTTTTATTGTTAGCAATTAGTCAGTATTCAAAATAGTACGCGCAAGTTGCAGATGGACAGTGATGGATCTTCCAGCCTTCATACTCTGTTTTCTTTTTTTCCTTTTTCTGTCTGTGTGTGTGTGTGTGGGGGGGGGGGGGTTGTAGTAAAGTTGTGAATTCTGCACTGCTAAAAAACATGCTCAGACTCGTATTTTTCTTATTTTTTTTGCATGTGGAAACTAAATCACTATTGTGTATCAAAGAGACTGCCAATATTACTAAGCTAGCTCCCATGACGGTATACCTTAATCTTCTGGGGCACTGGAAATGTGAAAAGTCACGTTCGGGGCCCCAGTGTTAGGTTCATTTGAGTCATTTTGAATGACTTGTAGTGACTACAAGTCATTCAAAACAGACTAAAATAAACAATGAAAAAAGACGTAAAAAAAACGCGCCGTGGTGTGTTGATAGATGACAACCTCCTGTAATCACAGCGGTGAAGCTAATATAAAATGAACAAAAAAGGAACAGGTACAGAGCGCGACGCTGTTAGCGCGAACAAGCGATCGCCGGTTTTTCCAGTTTTATCTCTTTGGACCCAAGGGATGTCATCCAAGTTATTATTGCCACGGAAATAGCTCATTTAGTTCTGTAAAGTAAGCGATAACACTTCGTGCTCGCTAATACTATTTAGAAGTAAAATGCGAAAATGCGCCGATGTCGTGTTCGCGCTAACAGTGTCGTGATGTGTACGTTTATGCACAACTGTCTGTAGGATTCTTAATTCGATAGTTGGCGCAGCTGCCGGAAAACGATCAATAGCTGCGAAATAAAATTGCTAAAAATAACAAAAAACGCGGTAAGAGCATAGCTTGAGTGTAGCGTTCTTTTTAAAACATTTTTGTTTCAAAGTCTGCGTCAAAATTAGCATAATGAACCTTGCACAAACCTGACGCGTTAAAAACAAAATTAGCGATGACCACACACAAAAAAGAGCTCATGTTTTTTTCAAAAACAGAATGTGGGCCCGACATAAAACCCGATATGTTTGTTCGCGCGTATCAATCAGAAAGTATAGCAAATAAAGCGTACCATTTATTTGCTCACGACACATATATATACTCCACCGTCAGACCGTTAAAGAGGCAAAAGCTCGACGGCACAGCCTTTCCATCATTGTCGCCATCAAGATACTAAAACGCACCAAGAAGGCACACCAATGCTGTCATGAGTAATAGCCGCACAGTATAGGAACGGCGAATAGCTGTTTGAACAGCGCCGTTTCTGCGAGGATCAAGTGACAAATGACGCACCGCCCCCCCCCCCCCTTTCTCAATGAACGTCGGGCTGGCGTTCTATCAACGTTCGTCTCAAAAGGAAACAAAATACGAGCTTTAAGTTCCCAGGCGTTGTTGGCTCCCGATTTCTTGCTCCTTTCCCTGGGCTACGCGAGGCTTTTCGACAACCGAATCTGTGCACACAGATTCAAAGAGTTTTTTTTTTTTACTTTTATGCGTAAAGGATACAATATTTTTTGTATATTACAGCGCCGAATCGAACCTTATCCCCATGGTAGCCGAAAGCTCCCATGTGCAAGCGACCCAGATTTTAGTGTTTCGCGATGCCATGTTCTTATGTCACATTGTTGCCGTCGTTTTTTTTATTATTATTTTATTTTTACGCTCTTTGCGATTGTAGTAAAAGACTTGAATCGAACACGGCGGAACCTGTCAACTTTAGAAAATAATGTGTTGCTTTTGTAACTGTAACAAAAATGTTGACAATCAATGACATATAGTCGGCGCCGATGTTGCCTTGTATTTGGGTTTGACATGATCTTTTTATTCAGGAACTTGTGCCGTAGGCGTTACAATCCCACTTCATTTTATGTGTAGTTTCGCTGAATTACCGTGCACATTCAGAAACGCTCAATGAGTCCATGACCTTCAGGATTTTAACATGGTAATCAGTTTTGTATTTAGTGCATGTAAGGCTTTATTGCGGAAGTCTCTAAGCCCGAATATTTGACCGCCCGTGCGCCCGAGCATAGCTCATGGCAGGGCATGCCAAGACAGCCGGAATTGGCTGCCATGGCATCGTATATGAAACAATGTACACAAGCACTTGCTGAGAACTAAACCACCATATACACCCCTCTCCTCCCCCTCCTCCCCCTCTCCTCTCCCTCCCCCCCCCCGGGGAATTGAACCCTCTACCTCTGCGACGGCTAAGGTGTGTGCACCATCTCCTTTACTACAGTTGACACATGCTGATAATTACCGTAGTGCATAATGATGTTGTAGATGAAGGTAATGACATTTAATTAACAATATATTCTTCTTCACTCATCGAAACAAATTTAAACGATCGCTTTTTAAATACAGCGTACCACGCACTGTAGGACTTCAGAGATATTTGTAGCTGGAAAATGTTTGCTGTTTGTGATATTGAAGTTGATCATTATAATCATTAGGATAGTGATCACGCAGGAATGCCGGAAATGCCGTCAAAAATCGTGATGAATGGATCCTGTGAAAGCGAAAAAGCTTTGTTAGGCTATCACATTTAACTGTCATTTATTACTTTTCGTCTTGGTTAACGAGAAAAAATAAACACAGTTTACTGTTAGAGCAATAGCCCAAAACTACACTCAGTGATATGTAGTGGAAATAAAAATGCCGGCAAACCCATAAACATTAATTAATTTTATGCCTGAATATAGATGCGAGGGCGTCAGAAAAGTAAATGTCTTCTACAGCTTCACAAATATACCTCAGAAGTCCAGGTCGGACAGATTTTAGATGACTGACAGGGTAATGGGTCAGGTCGCAAAATACAAGAAGTCAGCCATGGTTATCTGGCGATTTGTGTTATTTAATTTTAGGATCATTGCTCTGCACGTCGCAACGCAGTTGTCCGTTGTTGCTGTACCTCCGTCCTCCTGTATTTGCGGATGGCATTCCACTCCCCTATTGTTCTACCTTCGTGTTCAACGGTTACAGGATACACATTGGGGCGCGGTATGGTCGCTTATCTCGCCGTTTCGAACGGTGGCAGGGTCTTTGATCGTGTTCTTGCATTTTGCGCGTAGCGGCTGGATGTGTTCGGCGGTTCCCATCGCGCTGCTGCTTTTCATGACAAATATGGCTAAACGCACGTTCTACCCCTTGTCTTAGTTCATTGCATGCTCATTATGCAGTTTGTTTTAAAATGCGGGTAGAATATACGAAGGCTATTTTCTTTTTCTTTTAACATCCATTAAACTAAATTAGAAAAGTGACGAAATCTTTTTTTTTTAGTATAGACAAATTGAGATACGTATTGTGGCTACTTCTCCACATAATCGCTGGCGAGCTTTAGGCACTTATCATGACGTGACACAAGCTTTTAGATGCCTTCCTCCATAAAAGGTGCCGCCTGGTTTGTTTTTTTATATTCCATCATGTGTCAACAAGACTGCCAGTCGCCATATACTTTTTTCCCTGTCGCCGGACTCATGGACGTCTGTATATGACCTCCCCAAAACTTCATGCAGTTTCCTCCATACGCAATACACGCCTGTGGTGACTGGCGTCGTATAGACGAGTGATGGAATGACTGAGGACAATGGCGACAACCTACTTTGAGCAACGCATTTCAAAGTTTGTGCTACGTCATGATATGTGCCCCAATCTGCGCGGTGACTAGGTGGAGAAGTAACATTAGCGTGTATCTAAATTTTGTAATATTAAAAAAAATTTCCTTCGTTTTTTTTTCTTATTTGATCGAAGGCTGAGAAAGAAACGGCCCTCGTAGATTATACGATGGGTGATCAATAAGTTTTGCCTCCTGATCGATTCCACTCGACCGTAGTGACGGCCGCGGTCGGACTTGAAGTGAAACGAAGCATAGAGCCGGACGCCAAGTTGCGAGGCCATATGTGTCGCGCCACGTGTATCTTGAATTCCGCGATTCCAATTATCAATTTTCCTTTCTACGATGTTTGCAGACTGCGAGCCAGAGAGGGAGACCGAAGAGAAGCAGGCCGAGGAGGCGGCAACCAAGATCCAAGCGACGTTCCGTGCCTACAAGGTCCGCAAAGAAGTGCGGCAGGGGAACAGCGCCACCGGCAGCGACGTGAATCTCGCCGACGAAGCAGAACAGGCAGCCATGAAGGAAGCGGATGAGGTATCCGTATTAACGTGAACAGTTCTTTGATTGTGTGTTCGGCATTTTGTGAAACCTTAATGAAAGTGTGGCCGCGAGGCGGGAATCGAACCCAGACCTTTTAGGTTATTAGGAGAGTGTGTCTCCATCATGTCACGACACATTTTTTAGAGCGCAGCTCTTAGGCGCCCGTTTCCGGCGTGAGCGGCGTCGCCGTCGCCGTCGCCGTCGGCGTAACCGCGCGTTGCATGCAACGCGCGTTGCGTGCAACCCGACGATGCATGCAACCCGACAATTCCTGCAACCCGCGCGTTGCATGCAAAGCGCGGGTTATATTATGGGTAGTTTCCCATAATAACGTCACGAGGGTTACCCTCGTGAGGGTTACGAGGGTTACTCTCACGAGGATCACGAGGGTTACCCTCTCGAGGGTCACGAGCGTCATCCTCACGAGGGTTGCGAGGGTCAGTTACCCTCAAAACGGTTACCCTCACGAGGGTCACGAGGGTTATTCTCACGAGGGAAACGAGGGTTACTCTCACGAGGGTCACGAGGGTTATGATAGCTACCCTCACGTAACCCCCTCTGAGGTCACGTGACCCCCCCCCTGAGGTCACGTGACCTCAGGGAGTCACCTATACCTCGGTACCCTTCCATCCTCCTCCTCAAGAGCTGCGCTCTAATCCGGCGTTACAGAGAGTTGTAGACGGCTTTCATTTTTTAATATATATTTTTACACAAAGAAAACAAAAACGGTCAAGTTGCTAGACACGTTCTACAACACTATTGTAGAGCGTATAAAAATCCTAGAATTTTGAGGAGTGGTTTCAAAATGCCTAGTCACATTGGCTCAGGCTGACGGCTGGAGAGAACACATTATACTTGTTTAAAAAGACTAAAAAATAGTAAGGAACTTCCTTTGCATTGAAGTCGGCGTGTCGGACCGCCACGCACGACCTCCAGATGCTACAAGAGCCTAATACCAGGATCATGTCGTATGGCACGCAAACATCCTTAGTTGCATTCAAGAAACGTAAGCCGGACAGGGTTATGCACAGTGGTCTCTTCAGTGTGCGCTGGAACACATCCCAGAAGAATACCGTACGCCGCAAAAGATAAATACGCGCTCAATAGTTTTGGGTTTTTACACAAAAATGCAATCGGTCGACCATGGCACATCTTTAGCTTTTTCGTGAAACAAGACTTTAACAAGAAACGTGTTAGTATGTAATTTAAACAAAAAAAACGGAAGAGCGGATGCACATTCTCTTGATTCGACTGAGCACATTTTGGCGCATGTCACGACATATCACAGTGGGTTGAGCTGCCATTTGGCTCGAGAGCCCTGCGGCGCACACAGGTTAGCACAGGTATCCCCATTCCAAGAGTTGCTATCGAGTGTGGAAGTGTTTATATAAAAAGAATCCTGACCGGCACCCCTTTTTTGTACGTGTGTGATATGTCCTCACTTTGCTTTTGGTTCTAAACAAAATAACATGTTTATAACAGTGTTGTACGGAACGGCGTTCCAAGGAACGGCGTTCCTGGAACGCGTTTCTTTGAGGAGAAACAAAGGAACGCCACCGTTCCATTTCGCATTGGTGGAACTGGAACGGAAACTTGTTACATATTTACTGTAACGGGAAAAGGAACGGCGTTCTTTTTTTTCGTCCAGTGGGGTAATTTTTATTTTATTTCTAAGAGGGACATCCTAAAAATATAAAAACAATATATTTACGAAGAGCAGGATCTCGTTAACTTTATGGTTTCTTATATTAGGGTTTATATTATGTGGTCCTCGCTTGGTACCAGTCGGGTGCAGGAGAGCTAGTGGACATCGATTCTTTTTTCAGTGCCCGAGACTGCGGCACAAAAAGCAAAATTAGTCGAACTAAAAGACACAGAAAGAAGGAAGTTTAAACTCAGCTGCTTTTTTCTTTTTTTTTTTTTGCTTCCACCAATTCTTATACACCCAGAAATCTAAGGCCAATTACAGCCATCACTAAACAAGTGAAAGCTACGTGCTTGTTAGTCCCATCAATCGCCTACCTTTTACAACAGACCCCACTGTGGGGATGAAAAGCCTGTCTTTATTCTCCTTTTCCCAGGAGCCCGCACATTTCACTATGACGTCACTTTTGTTGCGTGTGCTCGCGCACACCGGTGGCTGCTGACTCGTGGAAAGATCGTACACCACTTATTATGAACACTGAAATGTTTGGTTCAGCATCCCTTTAAAATATACATAAATATTAACCTTTAGTCCTTCTCCCCTTGTCCCCCACCTTTAAACTGAACAACGAATTCAACCTTCTCGAAGGACTTGTAGTTTTCAAGACTGACCTTCCAAAAGCCTATTCTCTCCTTCACTTGCTCGTCTTGCGGATAGCAACATCGAGAAGCAGCTTTTGTGAAGTTCGAACAAAGGACTTTTTAAGAGTGATGAAACGTGTGAGGTTGTTGCAAAACTCTCGTGCAATGTGGGTTAACAATACATTTGGCTTGTCTGAATTGTCCACCACAAACGTGAATATGGTTAAAAGCTGCGATTTTGAATCTTGAATATATTAACAAATGAAACCCTGCTTCCGCATGTTTTCTTCTCCTTGTGCCCTTCCATCACGGGTTTCAAATTAGTATGTTCCCATTTAATAAAATAGATTTAAAAAAAACTTTTGCTTCATGTGTATAAATACGATAATCAGCAAAATGCAAATCTAACGTATATGTAACGATATGTTCCATTTGTTAACTGTAACCGGAACGACTTCCTTTTTCACAAATGGAACTTGTAATGGGAACGCGTTCCAAAAATCAGAAGGAACGAGGAACGAGCTTTCGTTCCATTTTTTGAAGAACGTGTACTAACACTGGTTTATAGGCGTACCACGTGGGAAATGTTGATAGGAACAAACATATCCTGGATTACGGTTGCCTTGTGGTTTGTGATAGACTCTTTGTCTTCTGCATGTGTACATACTTGTGAGCTTCAAGCAAATGATCATAAATTTATATTCTGACCGAACATAGTTTCGTTTTTAACACAGACAATCAGTTTTGTCGAGGTACGTTATTTTGCATTAAACAAATATGGTTTATATGAGCTGGATGATACCTTCATTTTATAATGATCGTATTTTTCGAGAATGCCCGCTTTCATAAAGCTGTTATGTGAGTGAACTGCCTTCAGGTCTCTCGTGACCGCTGAAGGGGCATTCACTAAACTACCAGAAGTTCTTTCTTTGGGTCTTTGGTCTGCACGTTGCTTTCTTAAATAGTTTTAGGAAATAATAAAGCTTTTGTATTTTTCTTCTCCGGAC